>JAWQEG010002833.1:105000-182486 GCA_033782935.1 Petrolisthes cinctipes | reverse complement strand
ATACAGGTGTGGTTATACATACATGCATACATACACGTGTGGAAATGCATATAATACAGACATATAAGTGTGGACATTCATTCATACATGCATACATACAGGTGTACATATTCATACAAACATACATACATACACGTGTGATAAAATGATAAATACATTGGTGGGTGATAAGGAAATAATAATTGTAGGGTGGTGAGACAAACCCCCAGATTTTTTGCAACATATTACTCTTTAAATAATATTATAATAAGAAAATCTACCGTAAATAAGGGAACAGTATACTTTTGATAGATTGGAGGGCCTTGATTCCCCCGAAGTTTGCCAGGAAACAGACGCAGATGAAGAAGAAAAATAATGGTATCCTGTTGGTTGCCTGGAATTGTTTGGAGGATTCACTTGCTCCATTGAGATTTACCACCCAAAACAATAAGCTATATACCCCCATAAGGGAAGTAACTGTTGTGGTCAAATTGGAGCACACGTTGCCCTCCAAACTCTATCATAAAACACATCTCTACCATCTTAATGTGGAGGACTTCTGTTGCTTGGGATGTCTTGGAGGAATCAGAGCCCCCGAATTTAGCACATCAGGTTACTTTCCTTAAGGGGGTGCGGGAATAGGGGGACAGACAGGCTTGGGGGGGGAAGGGGGGACTGGGGGGGGAGTAGGGGGACAGGCTTGGGGTGGGTAGAAAGCCTGTCTCCCCTATTCCCGCATCCTCCTAACACCCCCCCCCCCCTCCCAAGCCTGTCCCCCTACTCCCGCACCCCCCAAACCCCCCCCCCAGCCCCCAGCCTGTCCCCCTATTCCCGCACCCCCTTAAGAAGTAAATTTATAGCTAAAAGTTTGGGTATATATTATTATTATGTGTTACTATACAACAATGAAAAGACATAAATATAAAAATAAAACTACTTGTGTTCAGTTCTGCCACTTTCAACCTGTGTTCAACGCCTGTCCACTCCAATTACATACTTTTTACATACTTGTCAAACTAAATTATCTACTTGTTTACATGCTTGTCAAACTAAATTATCTACTTGTTTACATGCTTGTCAAACTAAATTATCTACTTGTTTACATACTTGTCAAACTAAATTATCTACTTGTTTACATACTTGTCAAACTATATTATCTACTTGTTTACATACTTGTCAAACTAAATTATCTACTTGTTTACATGCTTGTCAAACTAAATTATCTACTTGTTTACATACTTGTCAAACTAAATTACCTACTTGTTTACATGCTTGTCAAACTAAATTATCTACTTGTTTACATACTTGTCAAACTTAAATTATCTACTTGTTTACTTTCTGTGTTGAGGTGTTGGTAAATCTAGAGTAACTGATTCCTCTAAACTATTCCAAGCAACAAGTCACCATTATTTTTGTTAATCTAGTTTTGTTGTTTCCTGGCATATTTTGGAGGAATCAAGAAGCTCTTAATAGACCAAAAGTATACTATCCCCTTAAGAGGAGATTTTCTTGTTGGTGAATTGGAAGGTTTTTGATTCCTCCAAACTATGCCGACCAGGAAATACAGACGCTTTCAATGGGACTAATTGGGGATCAGTTTCGTTGTATGATAGCATAGTGTGGACGAATCAATGACCTTCCAATTCACCAAAAAGAGAAGATCCCCTGAAAGAAAGTTTTTGTGTTGTGGGACTAATTGTGGATCAGTTTCGTGGCATGATAGCATAGTGTGGACGAATCAATGACCTTCCAATTCACCAAAATAAGAGAAGATCCCCTGAAAGAAAGTTTTTGTGTTGTGGGACTAATTGGGGATCTGTTTCGTTGTATGATAGCATAGTGTGGACGAATCAATGACCTTTCAATTCACCAACAAGATAAGATCCCCTGAAAAAATGTCTCTCAATTTGTGATCTACGTTACTTACTTACTTACTCTTTTACCTGTGTGCTTAACCTTCACTCTATATTACATGCTTGTCTGTCTGTGTGTGTGTGTGTGTGTGTGTGTTATGGATTTACCTGCGATTCTTTTATCATTATATAATATGTTTTGTTTTTGTGTTTTATACTGAATCGGTTTCCCCAATTGAATTTATGGTCAGGTCAAGGCTAGGAAAGTGAGGTCAAGGTTAGTAAAGTGAGGTCATGACTAGTAAAGTGAGGTCACGAATTTAGTGCAGTAAAAGAGATAAAAGTGAGGTCAAGGCTAGTAATGTGAGGTCACGAATTAAGTGCAGTAAAAGAGATAAGAGTGAGGTCAAGGCTAGTAAAGTGAGGTCACGAATAGTAAAGTGAGGTCACGAATAATAAAGTAAGGTCACGAATAGTAAAGTGAGGTCACGAATAGTAAAGTGATGTCACGAATAGTAAAGTGAGGTCGCGAATAGTAAAGTGAGGTCACGAATAGTAAAGTGAGGTCACGAATCAAGTGCAGTAAGAGAGATAAGAGTGAGGTCAAGGCTAGTAAAGTGAGGTCACGAATAGCAAAGTGAGGTCACGAATCAAGTACAGTAAGAGAGATAAAAGTGAGGTCAAGAATAGTAAAGTGAGGTCACGAATAGCAAAGTGAGGTCACGAATAGTAAAGTGAGGTCAAGAATAGTAAAGTGAGGTCATGAATTAAGTGCAGTAAGAGAGATAAGAGTGAGGTCAAGGCTAGTAAAGTGAGGTCACGAATAGCAAAGTGAGGTCACGAATCAAGTACAGTAAGAGAGATAAAAGTGAGGTCAAGAATAGTAAAGAGAGGTCATGAATCAAGTGCAGTAAGAGAGATAACAGTGACTTTTATCAACTCACCATATCCTGTAGTGTGGTAATCTCGTCCTTGTAGGTGATGACTATAAACTGTTTAGTCCTAGGTTGTCCTGGTTTGGGTCCCAAGGAAGCCATCAGTTCCCTGCGTCTGTCATACTCTTTTCGTTAATAATAATAATAATAATAATAATAATAATAATAATAATAATAATAATGATAATAATAATAATAATAATGATAATGATAATAATAATAATAATAACAATAATAATAATGTCAACAACAATAATAATAATAATAATAATAAAATAAAATAAAATAATAATAATAACAACAAAAACTTCAGCAGCAATAATAATAATAATAATAATAATAATAAAATAAAATAAAATAATAATAATAACAACAACATCAGCAGCAATAATAATAATAATAATAATAATAATAATAATAATAATAATAATAATAATAATAATAATAATAATAATAATAAAATAAAAACACTAAAAATAATAATAATAATAATAATAATAATAATGACAGTATATACTCACTTGACAGTATTGGTTTCCATGGAGAGATCAATAACAGTAATGGCAGTCTCAGGAGTCTTCATGGTGCCCTCAGCCAAAAGGTTTACAATACTCTGCATCTCCATTTGATCTGGGGACGTGACACCAAACAAAAGGAAGAGATAGTATCATTGGTTGGAGCAAATTATTCCTCCATACTACTCCAGGCAACAGGCCACTATTATTTTTGCTAATCTGGTTCTGTTTTCTGGCATTACTCTGAAGGAATTAAGGCACTCCAATGTACCAAAAGTATATTACCCCCTTAAGGGACCCTGTGATGTAGTCAGAAAATTGGAGGTTAGTGAGTCCTTCAAACATTGCCACGAAACACACACACCTATAGGGAAGGAGCTTGTTTCGTGGCATTATCAGGAGGAATCAGAAGCCTTCAAGTCTCATACACGATCACAGGGTCCTAAAGGGACCCTGTGATCGTATATGAGACTTGGTGGCTTCTGATTCCTTCTAACCATGCCACGAAACAAGCTCTTTCCATATACAGTAGGTGTGTGTGTGTTTCGTGGCAATGTTTGAAGGACTAATTTATCTCCAATTTTCTGACTACATCACAGGGTCCCTTCACTGTGTCTCTATATATCTCTCTGTTTATTATAGTGGGAATCAACAATACTCACCAACACTATCGTCGTGAATGAGGGTGATATCGTTCCAGGTGATGGTGTTTCTGGTTCTGAGATCCCTAAAGAGTTGTACAAGATCCCTGGAGCCTTGAGTCAGAGGGGCTGTGATGGCTGTGTCTGCTGGTATCCTTTTACACCCAGCATCTAGACACACAGAGAGAGAGAGAGAGAGAGAGAGAGAGAGAGAGAGAGAGAGAGAGAGAGAGAGTAGTTATTAGATGATTGTGCAGATGAAGTGTATTATGTGTGAAACATGAAGGCATATTATTACCAGAGTACACACACACACACACACACACACACACACACACACACACACACATATGTATACTTGCTCCCTCCAAACACACACACACACATGTACACTTGCTCCCTCCACACACACGCACACACACACACGTCCAAACAACTCACCTGTAATGGCCATATGCAAGACCCCTACTTCCTTGAGAGGCATGGCCCAGTCGTGTGTAGGTCCGCAGGAAGCCAGGGTCAACACAGCATCCACATCCTCTGCCAGTGTCTCATTCATCATATCTATAAACTGGACACTGACTGAACCTCGGGCCATCCCAGCTGCTCCTTCCTCTATCGTCTTCTGAATGAGTTCTTGTGTCTGTGTTCGGCGGTCCTGTACCAAACCCGACTCCAAATAAACTCCTGTTGACCACACCAAGGAAGGAAGGAAGGAAGGGGAAGTTAGTTTTGTGTTGGTAAATCTGGAGCAACTGAAATCTCCCCCAAGCTATTCCAAGCAACAGAACACCATTATATTTGTTCATCTGGTCCTGTTTCCTGGCATACTTTGGAGGAATCAAGGCACTCCAATGTACCAATGTACTTGATTCCTCCAAAGTATGCCAGAAAACAGGACCAGATGAACAAAAATAATGGTGTTCTGTTGCTTGGAATAGTTTGGAGGATTTTTTCAGTTGCTCCAGATTTACCAACACAAACTCTACCCCAATAATTACACCATAATAAGTGAGTATAACAATGACAAACTGACACGCAGGGAGATGATGATGTATGTTTGTGTGTTATGTCCTTCAAGAATGTAATGTATGTTTGGTTGTGTTCAGTGTTTTTTTCAGAATGTTTGGTTTGTGTTTAATGTACTTTTAGATGTATGTTTGTGTGTTATGTCCTTCTAGAATGTATGTTTGGTTGTGTGTTTAATGTCCTTTTAGATATATGTTTGTGTGTTATGTCCTTCTAGAATGTATGTTTGGTTGTGTGTTTAATGTCCTTTTAGATATATGTTTGTGTGTTATGTCCTTCTAGAATGTATGTTTGGATTGTGTTTAATGTCCTTTTAGATGTATGTTTGTGTGTTTAATGTCTTTTTAGATGTATGTTTGTGTGTTTAATGTCCTTCTAGAATGTTTGGTTTGCGTTCAGTATTTTTTTTTCAGAATGTTTGGTTTGTGTTTATTGTCCTTCAAGAATGTATGTTTGGTTGTATCTAATGTTTTTCAGAATGTATGTTTGTGTTTAATGTCCTTCCAGAATATATGTTTGTGTGTTCAATGTCCTTTTAGATGTATGGTTGTGTGTTATGTCCTTTTAGATGTATGTTTGTGTGTTTAATGTCCTTCAAGGTTTGGTTGTGTTCCGTGTTCTTCAATAATGTGTGTTTGGTTTGTGTTCAGTGTCTTTCAAGAATGTATGGTTGTGTTCAATGCCCATCAGCCCGTAAATATAAGGCTGTGTTCAATGTCTTTGTAGATGTATTGTTGTGTTCAATATCCTTCAGAATCCTCAGTTAAAAAAAAAAAAAAAAAAAAAAAAAAAAAAGTAATAATAATCACATTTTTTCTTCTTTCAATACATATATGGGAGATCACCTGTATTCGAAATTAACTCGAAAAACAACAACAACAACAACAACAACAAATTTGATTCAACGTTCAGAAATTATCAGAAAATCACTATCTTTATTTATATAACTAATTAACTCAGTTTGTTGGGTTATTGTTATGAAGCAAAGATACATTAATACACACAACATATTTATTTCATTCATATTTATTTTTCGCCGCCAGAGAGCGTCCCATTCTGATTTTTACAGGAAGACCATTGAGTGTGTGTGTGTCTGTGTGTGTGTGTGTGTGTGTGTGTGTGTGTGTGTGTGTGTGTGTGTGTGTGTCTGTGTGTGTGTGTGTGTGTGTGTGTGTGTATATATATTGGTCCTACTTTGAGAGAGAGTGTGTGTATATATTGGACCTACTTTGAGAGAGAGAGAGAGAGAGAGAGAGAGAGAGAGAGAGAGAGAGAGAGAGAGAGAGAGAGAGAGAGAGAGAGAGAGAGAGAGAGAGAGAGAGAGAGAGAGAGAGAGAGAGAGAGAGAGAGAGAGAGAGAGAGAGAGAGAGAGAGAGAGAGAGAGATGGGGGGGGGGAATAGTAGACAATCTTCCTGTCTCTGGGTTCAATGTGTGTGTGTATGTGTGTGTAAGTGTGTGTGTAATAATTCAATAGACGAGTAGGTAGGATGGGTAGCAAGAAGGAATGGTCCAGTACAGGTGAGTGGCTTCTAATGTATCTATTCACCCTGAGTGCCTTGCTACATGGACCACAGGAAGGGGGTCATTATAATATTATATCATAGGTGTTTTAGGGTTTTATGTATCCCACTATACACTTCTATACAAGGCAAGAAAATACCTTACAATACAAGGCAAGAAAATACCTTACAATACAACACACTATACCCTACATATAAAAAAAATATATAATATACTCTACAATGTAACAGTATACTCTACAATGCAAGAGAGAGAGAGAGAGAGAGAGAGAGAGAGAGAGAGAGAGAGAGAGAGAGAGAGAGAGAGAGAGAGAGAGAGAGAGAGAGAGAGTGTGTGTGTGTGTGTGTGTGTGTGTGTCCTTGTGTTGGGTGTGGATAACAGTAGTTGTGTGTGTATGTGTGTGAGAGAGAGACTGTGTGTGTGTGTGTGTGTGTGTGTGTATGTGTGTGTGTCTCAGTGTTGGGTGTGTATAGGACAGTAGTTGTGTGATATCGTTCCAGATGAGAGGGACGACAAGCCATACCGTCAACAATGCATGAAGACTGTGGTGGAATCCAGTAACGACATCATCACTAGTTACGACACATACAATGAATCTTCTCACTCACTCACTCACTCACTCACTACTTTCTTATTTATTCCAAGGCACTATCTATGAATTTACTTCCACCTTTGCTTCCTTCCTTATGACAACACAAATATCTCTGTTTTTTCTACTCTATAATATTCTACCCTTCCTTCCTTCCTTACGACAACAAATATATCTTTTTCTACTCTATATATTCCACCCTTCCTTTCTTCCTTCCTTCCTTTCCTACGACAACTCAGATATCTCTTTCTATTCTCTATTCTACCCTTCCTTCATTCCTTCCTTCCTTCCTTTCCTACGACAACACAGATATCCCTTTCTATTCTCTATTCTACCCTTCCTTCATTCCTTTCTTCCTTCATTCCTTCCTAAGACAACACAGATATCTCTTTCTATTCTCTGTTCTACCCTTCCTTCCTTCCGTTTTATTTTCCAAGGATCTATGAATTTACGACAACATAGATATCTTTCTCCACTCTACTCTACCCTCCCTTCCTTTTTTGTTTTTATTTTATTTTCAACCAGCAAATATGATAAATTTACGACTTTCACTCGACACAGATATCCTTTCCCACTTTACTCTACTTCAATTATTACTTTTAGACTAATAATTATACCAATATATGAACAATCAACTCCTAAAATTAGTCTATAATGAACTGAACAAATAGTCACGAAGTAATGAATAGATATTGACTCGAATATATAGTTAGTGAACACGAGAGATGTCAAGGATGATTGGTTAATTAATTTATACATTCACGTGACATGACACTACAAATTATCTAAGTATTATGTAAATCTGGAGTAAACTATATTCTCCAAACTATTCCAAGCAACAGGCCAGCTACCATTATTCTTGTTAAGGAGGAAGTTTTGTGTTGGTAAATCTGGAGCAACTGAATCCTCCAAACTATTCCAAGCAACAGAACACACTATTATTTTTGCTCATCTGGTCCTGTTTCCTAGCATACTTTGGAGGAATCAAGGCACTCCAATGTAACAAAAGTGAATTATCCCCTTTAAGAACTAGTTATTTTACGATGGTACACCCGAGCTCATAAATTCGCGACCACGTATGTACGGTACTTAGATGTTTATGCCATTTGAGCTGGTAACATTTATTTGGGGAGGAATCAGAGTAGGTGGAACATAGTAGAGTGACATGATACAATCTTTCACCTACAATGACACCTTCCCCACACAGTGTTACCAGCTCAGGTGACATAAACATAGTAGAGTGACATGATACAATCTTTCACCTACAATGACACCTTCCCCACACAGTGTTACCAACTCAGATGACATAAACATAGTAATGGGACAAGATAAATTCTTTCACCTCCAATGACACCTTCCCCACACAGTGTTACCAGTTCAGATGACATAAAAATTTGGGGACGTGGTCGCGAATTTACGAGCTTGAGTGTACATGCAGTGTTGGTAAGACTGGAGCAACTGATTCCTCCAAACTATTCCAAGCAACAGAACACCATTATTTTTATTCATCTGGTCTAGTTGTTTCTTGGCATACTTTGGAGGAATCAAGATGCTCCAATGTAACAAAAGTGAATTACCCCCTTAAGAAAATTAATTAGGTTCTGTTTCTTGGCATATTTTGGAGGAATCAAGATGCTCCAATGTAACAAAAGTGGATTATTTTGTTTCTGTTTTGTGGCACACTTTGGAGGACTCGTGGTACTCCAGGGAAGGAAGGAAGGAAGGAAGGAAGGACATGGAGGAGTTTATTCCCTTTTTTATTTTACTCCATGGATGAGAAAAATATATCAATGAGGCTTTTTGTTTTTAAGTCCTCACCTCATTATTTAAGTTAACACCTCATTTTTTTAGTACTCACCTCATTATTTCAGTCCTCACCTCATTATTTCAGTCCTCACCTCATTGTTTTAGTCCTCACCTCATTATTTCAGTCCTCACCTCATTGTTTTAGTCCTCACCTCATTATTTCAGTCCTCACCTCATTGTTTTAGTCCTCACCTCATTATTTCAGTCCTCACCTCATTATTTCAGTCCACACCTCATTATTTCAGTCTACCTCATTGTTTTAATCCACACCTCAACTTGTTTAATCCACACCTCATTGTCTTAATCCACACCTCACTGTTGAAGCTTCACCTCATTGTTTTATTCATACAAATATAGGAGAAAAAAATCAATCAAGCAAACAGGAACAGGAACACACACTCACCCAGCAAGCAAACATGAACAAGAACAAACACTCACTCACCCAGCAAGCAAACATGAACAAGAACAAACACTCACTCACCCAGCAAGCAAACATGAATAAGGACAAACACTCACTCACCCAGCAAGCAAACATGAACAAGAACAAACACTCACTCACCCAGCAAGCAAGCAAACATGAACAAGAACAAACACTCACTCACCCAGCAAGCAAACATGAACAAGAACCAACACTCACTCACCCAGCAAGCAAACATGAACAAGAACAAACACTCACTCACCCAGCAAGCAAACATGAACAAGAACAAACACTCACTCACCCAACAAGCAAGTAAACATGAACAAGAACAAACACTCACTCACCCAGCAAGCAAACAAACATGAACAAGAAAAACACTCACCATTTTCCCAAGCAAGAAAAACAGGAGGAACAGAAACAAGAATACAGTACTCACCAAGGATAGCATTTTCCCCTTCTAGTTGGGCCGAGGCAGGAGTGAAGAATAACAACAGAACGAGTGTAAGTCCCCAAACACATCGCCAAACCCACACAAGGGAATCACTACACACGTCCTTCCTTGACATGCTGTTGTGATTTTTTGTTGTGATTTGATTCTCAGAGGTACGGCTTGTTGTTGATTGATGAGTTGGTTGGTTGGTTGGGTGGATGTCTAAGTGGATGTATTGGTAGTTGTTGTGGTTGTGGTGGTTGTGGTAGTGGTGGTGGTTTGGTGTAGGTGGATGTATTTAACTAGCTTCGATTGGTGGAAAAGGGGACTTAGTTGTTGTTGATGGGATCTAGATAGTGTTGTTGTTGTTGTTGTTGTTGTTGTTGTTGTTATTGGTGGTGGGATCTAAATAGTGGTGGAGTTGTTATTGTTGCTGTTGTTGTTGTGGTGGTGGTGGTGGTTGTGGTAGTAGTAGATCGGGGCGACTCTAGTAGGTACCTTCTCGACCCTCTCTCTCACCATCACCGAGGCGACCGTTCCCACTGTGACATGAAAAAGATCACACACACACACACGTTAGATACACACCCAACACACACATGATCTGGGGTATATTACACACACACACACACACACACACACACACACACACACACACACACACACACACACACACACACACGTTAGACACACACCCAACACACACATGATCTGGGGTATATTACACACACACACATACACACACACACGTTAGACACACACACACACACACACACACATTAGACACACACACACACAAACATGAACGGTACAGCCTCATTTGTGAATCTGGGGTATATTACACACACACACACACACACACACACACACATGAACGGCACAGCCCCATTTGTGAATCTGGGGTATATTTTACACACACACACACAAGTAAATAAAATAACCCAGATTTTGTAATCAATAATGGCGTAATGAATAATCAAGCCATGAGCACACACACACACATAACATCACAAGCCATATGTCTCTCTCTCTCTCTCTCTCTCTCTCTCTCTCTCTCTCTCTCTCTCTCTCTCTCTCTCTCTCTCTCTCTCTCTCTCTCTCAAACACACACACCACAAACCATGTCTCTCTCTCTCACACACACCACAAACCATCTCTCTCTCTCTCTCTCTCTCTCTCTCTCTCTCTCTCTCTCTCTCTCTCTCTCACACACACACACATAATAACACAACAAACCATCTCTCTCTCTCTCTCTCTCTCTCTCTCTCTCTCTCTCTCTCTCTCTCTCTCTCTCTCTCAAACATACACTCCTTCATTATTCACTTCTGACTGATGTTTCCTCTATATTTTTTTCAGCCGCCGTGACTAAAACAGTTTGTCGGCACAGATCACATTATTGACCAAAAAAATAAAAATAAAAAAATAAAAAAAACACTGCTACGTACAGTACAATATTATAATTTATCACTTGGTATTGACGCTCTTTGTGTGTGTGTGTGTGTGTGTGTGTGTGTGTGTGTGTGTGTGTGTGTGTGTGAATCATAGTTAAAGTTTGTTCTAGTTTGTTTTGTTATGTTCATTTGATACAAAGGTAAAAGTTTGGTGTGCCTGAAAAAGGAGAAAAAGGCGAAAGGTGATAGAGAGGAGGGACAGCAAACACGAAGGAAATAGACGGAAAGGAGGGACAGCAAACACGAAGGAAATAGAAGCAAAGGAGGGACAGGAAGTAGGAAGGAAATAGAAGGAAAGGAGGGACAGCAAACACGAAGGAAATAGACAGAAAGGAGGGACAGCAAACACGAAGGAAATAGAAGCAAAGGAGGGTCAGCAAGTTAGAATGAAATAGAAGCAAAGGAGGGACAGCAAGTAAGAAGGAAATAGAAAGAAAGGAAGGACAGCAAGTAAGAAGGAAATAGAAAGAAATGAAGGACAGCAAGTAAGAATGAAATAGAAGGAAAGGAGGAACAGCAAACAGAAAATTGGAGATAAGTGAGTCCTTCATATATTGCCACGAAACACACACACCCACATGGAAGGAGTGTGTTTCGTGGCATAGTCAGGGAGAATCTGAAGCCTCCAATTCACATACACGATCACAGGGTCCTTAAGGTGGTAATTCGTTTTGGGTACATTGGAGTGTCTTAACTCCTCCAAAGTATACTAGGAAACAGCAGGACCAGAAAAGCAAAAATAATAGTGTTCCGTTGCTTGGAATAGTTTGGAGGATTCAGTTGCTCGAGATTTACCAACACAAAACTTCCCCCCTTAAGTGTCTGTTAATTAATTCGTTCACGTGAGGGATACGAACCTAATAAAAATGTAAACAAAACTAGAGGTGGTGAGGCCTGATGGAACTTGGAAGGCGAGTCAGTGGCCAGTGACGTCACGGAATCCAGTATAAAGAGCGCACTGTCTTATTAGTTAACCTTCGACTCAGGCACGGGTACTTGCCGCCGTGCCGGTGTGTGGACCCCAAACATTTCCACATTTTAGTGTACTTTCTGGTTTAATTTGTACCGAAGTGTAAAGGGAACTCTACAAATGTGTCCCAAAGTTCATATATTTTCGTTGCCAAAAGAAGAAAGCCTTGTTAAGACGTGGGTACGTGCAATCAAGCGGGAAGGTTTTTTAAACACAACAAACACAGCAATGTAAGTACCATAAACTAATTATTTCTTTATGTAGTTATGTCACTATGCCTGTAGAACTATACTATAGGTTTTGGCCTAAAACACGAGGTTTCCATATGTAATAGAAGCAAAAGTTTGATAAGTTTCTTTGCAGTGCATAACATTGTATCATCCAAACACAGGACCCATTCATGGATGTGTAAGGGAGAAATTATTACATATTTTGGTTAGTTACTTTTGTTGATAGCCAATACTATTGTATGTTCATACTGAAAGGTGTACATATAAATAATGTAAATTCATCTCTGACTCAGAGAACGTGAAAAGCACTAGGGTTCCACATTCAGGAAGTATACATAATAACTATTTTGTACAGTATATCATAACGTGAAAGAAAGTGACGAAGGAGAAGAAAATAATGAGCACACGGGTATACTAGATTTGTTGATGTCACGTGTCTTCCATCAGGCCTTCAGTATCTCGGTGGTCTCGTTACCAGCCTATTAAAAATATACACAAAACTAGAGAGAGATAGAGGAGTGGGGGGGGGGGAGGGGGGCATAGCTTTGGCGGGAATAAGTGTTTGATTAGTGAAATAAATAAGTAGTTCATGTGGGGGTTACATGCCTATTTTGGCGGGAATAAATGTCTGATAATAAAATAAATATATCGTTCATGTGGGGGTTGCAAGCCTAAGAAGTATTAAAAAAAAAAAAAAAAAAAAAAAAAAAAAAAAAAAAAAAAAATCGTCCATGTGGGGGATACGATTATTATTATTATTATTATTATTATTATTATTATTATTATTATTATTATTATTATTATTATTATTATTATTATTATTATTATTATTATTATTAAAATAGACCACTGATCTTCCTCCAACTCTCTCCTCTCCCTTCCATACGGGGCTTGGTGTATGTTTCTCGTCCTCTTTCTATTCTTTCTTCATAATTTTCCCACCAATGCTATGTTGTCTGGGGAGGGCTATGGGACTTGTTGGTGGTGGCAGCTTCTTTACCATCGTTACTGCCCCTCTAGGTTATTTGTTTCTGTGTTCTGATCTGTACATGCTCTTCAAGATCAGAAGTAATGTGCTGCATCCTCTTAACTCGTTTCTGCCACCTCTGTAAGTTCCAGCTCGTGTCACTCGTGGTGCATTGGACTCCCATAGGTTTGCTTACGTATTGCCACGCTGTAGAACCTGTCAGAACAGTCGATCGTTTGTCCCTAGGTCGGTGTCTCTGTGGAATGGCGTTGGTGAATCTGTCTTTGATGGTGTAGGACTGGCTGGCTTCAAGAGTAGGGCTAATATGTTTTTATTAAGCTAATTGCTCATCTTTCATTCTCTAAGCTGTCTTCTTTTCTTCAGATTGGATTCATGGGGCTGGGGTCCTCGGATTGATAGAATACTTCCATTCTCTCCTAGCTTTGTGTCTCAGGCTTGCGATTATGACTTCAACTGTATACCTCCTCTCAGGGATGCCATTGGTCCACCACAAAGGTGGACTCATCTACCTTCTGACAAGCATTTCCTCTGAACCAGGACAACCCAGTACCACAAACATTCCCAACTCATACGCCTCACCCAAAATGCAAGAAACGCATTGTACTATCAAAGACAAAACTCGTATCGTGAAATCCAGTGAAAACATAGGCTATGGTAGAAGGCTAACCATATACTGGGCATGAACGTTACTGTGGTGGGGCTTTCATTAGGTTTCACACGTTATATTAAATCATTGGACAAGACAGTGACACGAGTTTTGTCTTTGATAGTACACTTGTGATACGTAATTCCTGACCAGACGAACGGCAGGAGGCACCACACATACCCTGCATTCGAACTCAGATTCTTATAGGTGTACTGGGTGGGGAAATGAGCCATACCAGGCGATTGATTCGAAGCTTACTGCTCGTCACACTCTGGTCAGTAATTATGTATCACGAGTGTACATACGTGAACTGGTGGTGTACAGGAATGTTAATATGAAATAATTATACCACCCACCACGGTAAAGCTTAACAAACATGTCCACAAAACCAGAGGGGTGGTGGGTGGGGTGGGGTGGGGGTGGGGGGTGCGTGGGGACATAACCTTGGCGTAAAGTAACATATTATACGGTACAGCTGTATATTATGTGGAGTGGACGATACATATTTAATACAGCAAAGAGTGTCATATTTATTTTATACAGCAGAGAGTGTCATACTTTGATTGGTTGAGTGGCTGGTTGGTTGGTTGGTAGTACTAGTGTGTTAGGTCGTAATGTAAATACTTAATTAAGGAGAGATTCTTTCGTTGGTGAATTGGAAGGCTACTGATTCCTCCTAACTATGCCAGGAAACAGACCACCTTAAGGACCCTGTGATCGTGTATGATAATTGAAGGCTTCTAATTCCTCCTGACTATGCCACGAAACACGCTCCATCCATATAGGTGTGTGTGTGTGTGTGTGTGTGTGTGTGTGTGTGTGTGTGTGTGTGTTTCGTGGCAATATTTGAAGGACTCTCTTATCTCCAATTTTCTGACTACACCACAGGGTCCCTTAATGTACAGTCACGAGCACTAATAAGTATACAGCTTTAGTTGAAGCTTTGAACAGTCCACCAATTCACCAACGAAGTAATTCCAAAGGAGATCTTATCGTGCATTTATTTATTTACTGTTTCTAGGTATTCGAAGCACACCTGCTGGATACTTATTAGTGCTCGTGGCTGTACTACTAAGGAATCTGCTGCGTGGTAAAGTTTGAAGGAATCAGGGACCTTCCAATTCACCAACAAACAACAGAATATCCCCTTAAGGTGGTAATTCTTTTTTGGTACATTGGAGTGTCTTCATTCCTCCAAAATATGCCAGGAAACAACAGGACCAGATAAACAAAAATAATGGTGTCCTGTTGCTTGGAATAGTTTGGAGGATTCAGTTGCTCCAGATTTACCAACGCAAAACTTCCCCCCTTAAGGACCCTGTTGTGAAAATTTGAGGCTTCTGATTCCTCCTAACTATGCCAGGAAACAGATGACCTTTATGTATATTACTAAGGGATCTGTCTGTTTCGTGGTTTAGTTTGGAGGAATCAGAAACCTTCCAATTCACTATCAAAAGAATGAATGTTCCTGTAATTGGATATATAGTACACTCGCAATCCAAAATATGTATCCAGGCTTGCTTCGAATAGCCTGATCGAGTGTATTTAAGTGAGCTCAAGCAATTATGAAACAGGATAAGTGTTGTAATTGGTTCACTACTATGTCAAATTATGTTGTAATTGGTTCACTACTATGTCAAATGATTCTAAACTTCAACAAGACCTGGATACAACTATGAAACAGGATAATTGTTGTTATTGGTTCACTAGTATGTCAAATGATTCTAAACTTCAACAAGACCTGGATACAAATATGAAACAGGATAAGTGTTGTTGTTGGTTCACTACTATGTCAAATGATTCTAAACTTCAACAAGACCTGGATACAAATATGAAACAGGATAAGTGTTGTAATTGGTTCACTACTATGTCAAATTATTCTAAACTTCAACAAGACCTGGATACAAATATGAAACAGGATAAGTGTTGTAATTGGTTGGAAAGAGAAGAATGGAAGAAGAGAGACAAGATAATGATAAAAAAGGGGAAAGAGGAGAATGGAAGAATTAAGAAAAACATTAGAAAATAACTCAGTACCTACCTAAATGTTGTTGTTGTGTGTCCGACATGGTTAGGTAGAGTGGAAGGTTAGGATATGTGAGATAGGGTAGGTTAGGTTTGGTTAGGTTAGGTTAGGTTTGGTTAGGTAGAGCGTTAGATTAGGTTAGGTTAGGTTAGTTTAGGTAGAGTGGTTAGGTTAGGTTTGGTTAGGTTTGGTTTGGTTAGGTTAGGTAGAGTGGAAGGTTAGGTTAGGTTAGGTTTGGTTTGGTTAGGTTAGGTAGAGTGGTAGGTTACGTTAGGTTAGATAGAGTGGAAGGTTAGGTTAGGTAAAGTGGAAGGTTACGTTAGGTTAGGTTAGGTTAGGTTAGGTTAGGTTAGGTTAGGTTAGGTTAGGTTAGGTTAGGTAGAGTGGTAGGTTAGGTTACGTAAGGTTAGATAGAGTGGTAGGTTAGGTTAGGTTTGGTAGAGTGGTAGGTTAGGTTAGGTTTGGTAGAGTGATAGGTTAGTTTAGGTAGAGTGGAAGGTTAGGTTAGGTTTGGTAGAGTGGTTAGGTTAGGTAGAGTGGTAGGTTACGTTAGGTTAGGTTAGGTTAGGTAGAGTAGAAGGTTAGGTTAGGTAGAGTAGAAGGTTAGGTTAGGTAAAGGGGTAGGTTAGGTTAGGTAGAGGTTAGGTTAGGTTAGGTAAGGTAAGGTAGAGTGGGCCGCTTTACCTGGCCCACCTCACACACACCCTGACACACACACACTAGTTGTAAGGTATTGATACACACATACACACACTGACTCTCTCTCACTCACTCACAGCACGGGCACCAACACACACACACACACTGATTTTCACTCACTCATTCACTCACTCACAACACGGGCACCAACACACACACACACACACACACATATATACAGAGAGAGAGAGAGAGAGAGAGAGAGAGAGAGAGAGAGAGAGAGAGAGAGAGAGAGAGAGAGAGAGAGAGAGAGAGAGAGAACTAATGTCGACAGAAAATAGCTATATAATGTCTCTATAAATATACAATACATACACACACACACATACCGGTACATACATACATACATACATACATACATACATACATTAGCCTACATACATTCATTGCCATCAATAAATAAACTTTTTACTATATACTCCCTTCATCTTAAAAAAAATTATCTTGTTGGTGAAATGGAAGGTTTTTGATTCCACCAAACTATACCAGACACGAAACAGAACTCCTATGAAGGGGGGTAGTCAATATAGAATTTTTTTTTTTTTTTTTTTTTTTTTTTTGAGTGGTAAATCTGGAGCAAATGATTCCTCCAAACTACTCCAAGCAACAGAACAACACCATTATTTTTGTCCATACGGTCCTGTTTCCTGTCATACTTTGGAGGAATCAAGACACTCCAATGTAATAAATGTGTACTGTCCCCTTAATTAATAAAACATATGTATATAACTGTATTGATCTTGTAAGTTTATGAAGGAGATTGTATGATTAATTTATTGTTTCAGTCTTACGTATAACCTACAGCATAAATCCGCGTCCATCTTATGCACTTGGTAATGCAAATATGACCACATAGTTGCATTCTGAACCAGTTTCTATCCTAAAAACATGTGTCATTTACCACGTGTGAAGTATATCTGTCATCTGTGCATTCAAATTGTGTTAGAACATCAATATAGCTCATAGATACATAGATAAAAATGAAGCGAACTTATACTGCCGACTGTACATACATTTCATAAATATTGCCTCTTCCTTAAGGTTGTAATACACTTTTGTTACATTGGAGTGCCTTGATTCCTCCAAAGTATGCCAGGAAACAGGACCAGATGAACAAAAATAATGGTGTTGTTCTGTTGCTTGGAATAGTTTGGAGGATTGAGGTGCTCCAGATTCCTCCAAAGTATGACAGGAAACAGGACCAGATGAACAAAAATAAGGGTGGTGTTCTGTTGCTTGGAATAGTTTGGAGGATTCAGTTGCTCCAGATTTACCAACACAGTACTTCCCTCTTAATAATTACAGGGGTAAGTACTGGTGTCGGTGGTAAATCTAGAGCAACTGAATCCTCCAAACTATTCCAAGCAACAACAGAACACCATTATTTTTCTCAATCTGATTCTGTTTCCTGGCATATTTTGGAGGAATCAAGACACTCCAATGCAACAAAAGTGAATTACCCCACTTAATTGATGTTGCATGTGTATGAAGGAGATTGCATGATAATTCGTTGCATGAGTATTACGAGAATTGGAGGCTTCTGATTCCTCCTGACTATACCACGAAACAAGCTCCTTCGATATTGGTGTGTGTGTGTGTGTGTGTGTGTGTGTGTGTGTGTGTGTGTGTGTGTGTGTGTGTGTGTAACCTATAATTCTGTTTGTGTGTGTGTGTGTGTGTAGCCTATAATTCGGTTTTGTATGTGTGTGTGTGTGTGTGTGTGTGTGTAACCTATAATTCTGTTATTTTTGTGTGTGTGTGTAGCCTATAATTCGGTTTTGTGTGTGTGTGTGTGTAACCTATAATTCTGTTTTGTGTGTGTGTGTGTAGCCTATAATTCGGTTTTTGTATGTGTGTGTGTGTGTGTGTGTGTGTGTGTGTGTGTGTGTGTTTCTTGGCAATATTTGAAGGACTCGTTTACCTCCAATTTTCTGACTATATGCATCACAGGGTCCCTTAGTTAATTATTTTATATAATTTCCTTCAATAAACTATCTAACACACACACACACACACACACACACCAATTGGTCTGGTGTGTACATAATCTTATTACTGTAATCAAGAAACCAAGTACTGATATACGTTAACACACACACACACAGAGAGAGAGAGAGAGAGAGAGAGAGAGAGGAGAGAGAGAGAGAGAGAGAGAGAGAGATTTCCTGCTCAAGACGACTTCTCTGTAACACACACACACACAGACACACAGAGCCGATCAATCAGCCATAGCCCGAGGGAGTCATGCTGATTGAATATAAAAGTGTATCTAAGTCTCAAATGTCTACTCTTGTCTCACACACACACACACAGAGAGAGAGAGAGAGAGAGAGAGAGAGAGAGAGAGAGAGAGAGAGAGAGTGAGTGAGTTACAAGGAGTTACAAGGACAAGTAGCACCTTAAAAGGTCTTACGACCCATACCAAGGAGGTACCGTAGGTGTAGTAGTAGTTGCTAACTAATAGTGAGAGAAAAGTATAGTAAAGAGAAGGCTCTTGAGAGAGAGAGAGAGAGAGAGAGAGAGAGAGAGAGAGAGAGAGAGAGAGAGAGAGAGAGAGAGAGAGAGAGAGAGAGAGAGAGATTTACTGCTCAATACGACTTTTTTGTAACACACACACACACAGAGAGAGAGAGAGAGAGAGTGAGAGAGATTTTTTACGTTACAGCCTATACACTTGACATAATAATATATAACATCACGAACAAAAGCCCTCTGGTGGTGATAATCTATACTTGTGAATATTGTAACTTATTTATAGATAGTTTTTTTTTTTCGTTCCCCTTTCTCCCTCCTTCCATTCCCTCTGTTTATTTTATACATGTGACGAATTGGAAAGGATGGAGGATGAAGGATGAAGGATGGAGGATGGAGGATGAAGGATATTGGGAAGGATGGAGGATGGAGGATGAAGGATGAAGGATGAAGGTTGGAAGATGAAGGATGGAGGATGGAGGATGGAGGATGAAGGATAGAGGATGGGGGATGGAGGATGAAGGTTGGAGGATGAAGGATATTGGGAAGGATGGAGGATGAAGGATGGAGGATGGAGAATGAAGGATATTGGGAAGGATGAAGGATGGAGGATGGAGGATGGAGGATGAAGGATAGAGGATGGAGGATAGAGGATGGAGGATGGAGGATGAAGGATATTGTGAAGGATGGAGGATGAAGGATGGAGGATGAAGGATATTGTGAAGGATGGAGGATGAAGGATGGACGGTATAGCTGGAGGATGGAGAAAGGCCTTGGATTGGAAGGATGAATATTGAAAGGATGAAGGATAATGGAAGAATATTGGTTACGAGGAAGGATGGCAGCTGAAGGATGGAAGTTGAAGGATGGAGGAAGGATGTTGGTTGAAAGGAAATTGAAGGAAGGATAGAGGATGGATATTGGTTGTAAGGAAATTGAAGGAAGGATGTAAGCTGAATGATGAAGGATAAAGGAAGGATATTGGTAGGATGGAAGTTGAAGTTAGGATAGAAGCTGAAGAAGAAAGGATAAAAACTGAAGGATGAAGGATGGAGAAAGAATATTGATTGCATGGAAATTGAAGATAGGATGGAAATTGAAGATAGGATGGAAGCTGAAGGATGGAGGAAGGATATTGAAAAGATGGAAACTGAAGGAAGGATGTTGAAGGAAATAACGCACACACACACACGTACATAATACTACACACACACACACACACGTACATAATACTACACACACACACACACACACACACACACAAAAAAAAAAAGCCTAATAATTTAACTCTTTACAAAAAAATATTAAAGCCTAAATAAATATATATATAAATAAATCTATATAAAAATTAGGCATTGATATATACATAATTTTTATATGTTACAAGTTGATATTGATAGGGTTAGTGTTTGTGTGTTATTATGTATGTGTGTGTGTGTATTATTATGTGTGTGTGTGTGTGTGTGTAGTATTATATATGTGTGTGTGTGTGTGTGTTTGTGTGTTATTATGTGTGTGTGTATTATTATATGTACCTGTGTGTGTGTAGTATTATATACGTGTGTGTGTGTTGTTATTATGTACGTGTGTGTGTGTGTGTGTGTTATTATGTACGTGTGTGTGTGTAGTATTATGTACGTATGTGTGTGTGTGTATTATTATGTAGGTGTATGTGTGTGTGTGTGTTATTATGTACTGTACGTGTGTGTGTGTATGTAAATATGTGTGTGTGATATTATGATGATCCCTGTGATATTATGTAGTCAGAAAATTGGAGATACATGAGTCCTTCAAATATTGCCACGAAACACACACACACACACACACACACACCTATAATATGGAAGGAGTTTCTGTGTTTCGTGGTATGGTCAGGAGGAATCAGAAGCCTTTAATTTTCATACACGATCACACCAGCATAATAATAATAATAATAATAATAATAATAATCTTTCCTTTAAATAATATAGAGTTTCTGGTTTATGGAATAATAATAATAATAATAATAATATACATCTTACATTTAAATAATATAGAATTTCTGGTTCATGAAATAATAATAATAATGATAATAATAATAATAATAATATACATCTTTCCTTTAAATAATATAGTTTCTGGTTCATGGAATAATAATAATAATAATAATAATAATAATAATAATAATAATATACATCTTTCCTTTAAATAATATAGAATTTCTGGTTCATGAAATAATAATAATAATAATAATAATAATAATAATAATATACATCTTTCCTTTAAATAATATAGAATTTCTGGTTCATGAAATAATAATAATAATAATAATAATAATAATAATAATAATAATAATAATAATAAACACCTTTCCTTTAAATATAATATATAAATACCTGTTATTTTAATGTCCTGATGCAGTCGTTTGCAGATTAGACTATATATATCTTTTCTGAGGGTTAATATTGTGTGTGTGTGGTGGGGGGGGGGGGAGGGGGAGAGTGTGTGTGTATGTGTGTGTGTGTGTGTTAGGGGGGATGGGGGGGGGGGAGGGGAGGGAGTGATGGAGGAGAGAGGGAAAGGCAAAAAAAAATAAAAATAAAAAACCGTTTGGAATGAGAAGGGAATACACAAAATTGTTTACCAAATGCAAATTACGATGAGGGGAGAGAGTGGAGAGAAAAACCGTTACTGAGGGAGGGAAAACCGTGACACGAGATTAGTTAATTGGAGATAAAAACCGTTACTGAGGGAGGGAAACCGTGACACGAGATTTAGATGAGATAAAAACCGTTACAGATGGAGGGAAAACAACAGCACTATATTTGTTTGAGATAAAAACCGTTACAGATGGAGGGAAAACAACAGCACTATATTTGCTGGAGAGAAAAACCGTTACAGATGGAGGAAAACAGTAGCACGAGATTAGTAGGAGATAAAAACCGTTACAGATGGAGGGAAAACCGTGTCACGAGATTTAGAGGAGATAAAAACCGTTACAGATGGAGAGAAAACAATGGCAAAAGAATAAAAGTAGGAGATAAAAACCGTTACCGAATGAAGAAAATGAAGAAAACCGTAGCACGAGGATATTATGGAGAGAAAATTGGTTCCTCCGTCCTCCAACTCCCGGCTGTCTGTGTCTGGTACAATATTATGAAGGGAGAAATTTGGTTCCTCCGTCCTCCAACTCCCGGCTGTCTGTGTCTGGTACAATATTATGAAGGGAGAAAATTGGTTCCCCCGTCCTCCAACTTGCCTAGGTGTCTGTGGCTGGTACAATATTATGGAGGGAGAAAATTGGTTCCTCCGTCCTCCAACTCCCGGCTGTCTGTGGCTGGTACAATATTATGAAGGGAGAAAATTGGTTCCCCCGTCCTCCAACTTGCCTAGGTGTCTGTGGCTGGTACAATATTATGGAGGGAGAAAATTGGTTCCTCCGTCCTCCAACTTGCCTAGGTGTCTGTGGCTGGTACAATATTATGAAGGGAGAAAGTTGGTTCCCCCGTCCTCCAACTTGCCTAGGTGTCTGTGGCTGGTACAATATTATGAAGGGAGAAAGTTGGTTCCCCCGTCCTCCAACTTGCCTAGGTGTCTGTGGTTGGTACAATCTCACAGGACGGACTGGTGGCTGCTTCTCCCTCCAAGCATCCATCCATCCAGCCCGCCCTCCTCCCTCCTTCCTCCCGCCAAAAGTTCACAGCATTGTTGCCACCTACGGCTATTCCATTTTCTCTATTTGGTCCAGAATATGATTATGGGCGCTTTGTGGTGGCCACTCTGCGACTATATACACATGTACAGTATTGGGTGATGTGGCTTGTCATTATGATGTTTCCATGATTTTAAGGCCAACACATACACACCAGTGAGTGTGTTGTTGTCTGTGGCCTGAAGACACTGATTCCCACCACGTGTGTCAGGGATTATATTTGTGTTTTGTGCCGTTATACACGGACCACATGTGGTACCTCAGTGGCCACCAATTTTTCACGCCTCTATTGGGTTTCTGCTGAACCAGTGACATGTCGTTTCCGTACCGCCTCCAGCCATACACACGAGCCACTCTGTCACCTAACCACAAATCGCCCTTATCAACCACACAAGGACCACTCGTGTTATTCTTGTGTAGCCACCACAAAGCGTCCGTGTGTCCTGGTCATATCAGTTTTGGGTGGTGTTGATGTTGATGGTTATAATGAATGTGGTGGTAATATTATGGTGGTAGTTGTTTTGATGATGTTAAATAGTGAATTATGTTGGTGTTGGTAATAGTGACAGCAGCCTTCCCGCCATTCCATTTCCCGCGCATTTCTACCTACGGTCACCACGCAATGACGCACTTCAAATACCATATTATACCAAGTACAACTCTCACACCGGTACCACCAAATGTGTGTGTGTGTGTGTGTGTGTTGTTATAAAATGTTATACTATTATGCTTCATGGTGGTTGGTAGTTAAAATTCCTGTGTGTGTGTGGTTATAAAATGTTACACTATATTATAATTATACTTCATGGTGGTTGGCAGCTTGAATTCCTGTGTGTGTGTGTGTGTCGTTATAAAATGCTGAAAGACTATGTAGCACAAGGGAGAAGGAGACAACAAGCACGAAGAAAAAAGAAGGAAAGGAGGGACAGTAGACGAATGGAATGGGATTAGCTCGGGTCCAAAAGGGCACCCAAGTTCTTGAAATATCGGCCATATCTTAGCAGGCAATACCCCGGCCCCTGATCCCTCTCTCATACAAGGAGCCAATGTCGAGAAAGTTTTCACGGATATACAATGGTCTTTATCAATAAATCGCATTCACTTTATGGTCGTTCGTCATGCCCACTGGCCAGGAAGTATTCATATAAGTAAACCATACGTGTGAAAACCTCCGCAATTTTTAGGAACTTTGTGACTTGACCGAGAACCTGTCAAATCTTTATCAAACCTAACCTAACTTTAAGGTGGTAATTCACTTTTGTTACATTGGAGTGCCTTGATTCCTCCAAAGTATGCCAGGAAACAGGACCAGATGAACAAAAACAATGGTGTTCTGTTGCTTGGAATAGTTTAGAGGAATCATTTGCTCCTGATCTACCAACACTGAACTTCCCCCTTAACCTAACACGTCTAGTCAATAAAATCAAAGGTCATACTTGACTTGAAACCGTGGCCAGAGGTGTGTGGAAGATGTATTGATTGATCCAGGTATCAACAGCAGTATAGTAATGCTTTATAAAGGGATAATAATTCACTCTTGGTACCTTGGAGTGTCTTAATTGATTCCTCCATACTATGCCAGGAAACAGGACCAGATTAACAAGTATAATGGTAGCCTGTTGCTTGGAATAGTTTGGAGGAATCAGTAGTTGCTCCAGGTTTACCAATACTGTACCCACTTCCCCCTAACAGTACAAACATCAGAAAGGACACACATCGACACAAAGGATTATGGTGTTTGTTCTCTCCCGAGGTCTTTTCTGGCATTGATTCGAGTATGAATGACCACCCTAGGCCTGGACGACACTTTAGAGGCAGAGGAGAAAGTGATAGAGAGGTGGGAGAGCAAGCATAATAATAATATTTCTTTTTTTCTAATAATAATAATAAGAGAATGAAAGAAAAGAGAATAAAAGGAAGGACAGTTGAAAGGCTGAAAGGGAGTGGCTGAAGCAGAAGGTGTCACCCAAACCCTTAGAGAACTCAAAGTACAGTACAAGTTTATCATTGGTAAGAAATAAGGGTGCATATGTAACCGTAACCTATATGGATCTCATGTTGATAGAGTGGAGATAAGAAAAAAGATTCATCCTTCAGCCCGGAGCGGTGATGACATTTGAGGTGGAAGCTCTGGAGTGGATGGTGGCCTGGTATTTAGTTATTATAGATGAAGCTGTGTGGGTCAGGGTGTCCTTGGTCTCGGTATGCGGATGAAAGAAGACCGTCCTAGGCCCGGAAGACCTTGTAGAACTTGAGGATGATACCGTACTTGCTTTTATCACAACACACACACACACACAACACTCCCAGACAATACCACAAACCCACAGACATATATACACACTCCTCATATACATTGCATTTATGATAATTTTGAATTAGACAATGATTACATCCCAATAACTAATGCATTACCTTTTTGCCATTAAACTCCATCCTGTACCAAATGGTGTACAGATAATCATTGTCTCACCAATATTTATTTTCCACACTCACTTCTGCTAAACTGTACTGCCATAAAATCTACACAACATTCACATCAAAGTTTTATTAACTTGTTCCAAGAGTAAATTAAATACCCGGTAGTCTTGTAATACCTAGATGACCAAGTGACCTTTCCTCAAACAAGAAAATCTGTTTTGTGGGATACTCAGAAACTACAAATGCCATTACACATCGTCTAAGGGTTAAGCAAAACTGATGATCATTCGTTTCATTTATTTACAATTTACAAACTTGAGGTAGGAGAAAACAATCACTTGCATAATACAATCCCCTCTGAATGATATCCTGTACAGTAAACACTCATTTTACACTGGTATTGTAGTGTGTGTAACGAAACTATAGGCCGTATTCAAGAACATCCGAGGTGTATACGATGGTGTGGTACCGTACGACGGCTCTGATATTTGTCTATGGAGCCATCGTACCGGTACCACACCATTGTATGCACCACAAACGTTGTTGAATATAACCCATGTACAGAAAACCCTCATTGTACAGTACACTCATACATGTATTATGGGTGTGAAATGTAGTGTACAAGAGTTTACAGTACTGTACATACATTCAATACACACACTATTTCATATACATAATCCCAGTGTAAAAATGAGAGTTTACTGTACATTTATCTTCTCCATCTTTGTTGAAACTTTCATAGTAATATTCTTTCAATCTCAAGTTTTGGATATTAATGAGAAATAATACATATGGGAAAGAATAGGAGCCATCACATAGGAATAACATAATACTGTAAAGTCGGCAAAAAAAGTATTGGAACTCCCCTATGGATAATTATAGTTAATTTCAATGTGAAGGTGGTTCCAATACTTTATTTGCCGACTGTACATGTGTCAATATTCCAAACAGCACCATAGCAAGTGATTGTTTACATAAAAGTATCATGACAATGGCTGGTATTATTTAACTTCTTCGACGAAAAGTTCTCTTCATCGCTCAGTCTCTATTATTTAACGACGAAACTCTTTTTTGTCAGAGTAAGTTTAATAATACCACCCAGTGTGTTCTCCTTTGTAAGCACATTAAGCAGCAAGTAAGGCAACAACACCCACCCAAACCCCTGCTACAATAGGCCCTCGATATAAGATGAATGACTTTATCACTATTCATTTAACACAGGTTCAGTATATACATCCCTTAGTCACCTCTACACTTAGCCACCGAGAGGGTGGAAAGAGAATTATGGCCGAGACTGCACATGTTTGACTGAAACATGAAACACTATAACAAGTGATTATTTATATTCTTGGGATCAAATCCTGTATATATTCATCTCAGAGATAAAAAGTAATTATGTAATAATTTTTCCAATACTGGTCTGTTGATATCTGATTTCTTTGTATGAGTGTAAGCACAAATATACATTTTAAAATTTTGATTAATTTAAAGAATTGTAATATAATAGCACACGAACATGATTAGTTCAAACACATGCCAGTTCACAGTTCATACATGAACACACATTCGTCATTCAGGGAGGCCGGGGTGACTTGGGTCAGAGGCAGGGGAGGTCAGAGTGACTGGGGCCAGAATACTTAGGAGCCGGAAGAAATAGGGGCCGGGGTGACTTGTTTCCTAGTCTGTATGGTAATGAATAACAGAAGACCCAGGAAAACATTTGGTGGTCTTCAATGAGGGACTGAGTGTAAAATGAAGTGGTGGATACAAGTAATTATTCAATGTATATCAAGGGTTTACTGTATAAAGGCTACAATAGCAATGGGGATCACCAATGAATTAAAGTCCTCAATAATTCCATAAATCTATGAATTTATAACTGTATGGGTTCAATAACATTAATCAGTATACAAAGCTTTATTCTTTGGACATAAATGTTAACTTTTTATTGTTTTAGGCAAATATATTTAAGTAATTACTGTTTGTCTATTTACAGTAAAACTTCCCTAAGGCAGACTAATGTTTGAGAACACTATTCCTATTTTATTATTCTGACTTGCATCTCCTAAAGATTCAAAATTCCATAATCTACTAATCAGCCTTGTTTTATAATCCATGTTTTGTACAGAAAATAATGGTCAGTATAAAATGCAATTCTGGCTGGTCATTCTGTTTCAAAGACAATAAGTATATGGCTAGCATAAGTCTGATTTGATGAAATTATTTTATACTGAGATCATTTTAAGGGCCCTGTGATCATATTTGAAAATTGGAAGCTTCTGATACTTCCTGACCAAGCCACGAAACAACCTCTTTCCATATAGGTGGTGTCTCGTGGCAATATTTGAAGGACTCATTCATCTCCAAATTCTGACTACATCACAGGGTCCCTTAACAGCCAAGAAATTGAGCATTCTTGTAATGAACATGTTACAAGACAGTGACTCCTTTACTAAGTCCCTAAATTATCAGTGCTAAGTATTACCTTTCTGATCCTCCATCATAGCATCATCAGTCTCTTCTCCATCTCCTTCCATCACATTTTCTGGGGGGACTTCAGTTACAATAAAACTGTGGGACTCTGGAAGGTCAATAATCTCCTGGGGTGTGGCCAGATGACCCCTTGATCCATCACTACCATATACATGATCCTCCACTCCCAACCCAGCACTGGAACTGCTCTCGGTATCCTCTTGAGGTGGAGTGCTAACAGGCTGCATAATAGAAGGAAACATATTTAGAATCAGGGTAGAACCAAATAATGTTATATCCTTATCCAGATCAATTTCATACAGTATATTTTGCTAATGCATACACAGGGACCTTGGAAGCCTAAAAGATGTTATTGATGGCTAGGAAGTATAACTGCAGTGACAGGCCAAGACAGGGAAGGGATATGAGGTAAGAGGGTTTTCTAAGCATAGGTTATGAAGAAATTGGAATGGCTCTATAAAAATTAAAAGTTCTTGCAATGAATGAAAATGCAACAGACCTTCGCTGTACATTTGTATACTTGAATACTATTACATAATCCCAACTTTAACATTAAACAAAGTCTAACATAAAGCAAGCAGCAAGCACTCACCAAGGGATCTGGTATGGGAGTATGGTAAACACAGGTGGTGGAGTAAGGTAAAAATACAACTGGCATTGAACACTGGTCATCACCACATCGGCTCACACCACAGGCTCTAAACAACACTTGATTTGGGTCCTGCAAAGATAGAGTAGTTTTGAGAACACCATGGTAAAATATGGTAACATATTTCTGGTGCTCCTCATTAATCTGGTACCACTCTATCATGCTATAGTTTAATTGTTCTTTTACAACTTGGGTACCTTGGAGGAATATACAAAAACATAATTTTCAAGTAACATAATTCTGTATATTTGAGTGCATAGATCAAAGCAACTGTTATATGAAGATAATTCAAATATTGTAGATGAAAACAGAAATGTATCATTCTTCATTTTATATGAACTAATATGGTACCTCCATTACACTTTAAGAAATATGGTGCAATGCTCCTGAAGACATAAACTTGAAAACTAAACCTTCCAAAATATTGACTGCAATAATTACTGGTATAGTAATTAAGTCTCAACTGTCATCAACTTTTCAATCATTGATGATAAAGATGAAAGGCTGGGAAACTGAAAAACCTATACTGAATAAAAATAATTGCTTGCAGTCTGCTTTACTTCTGTTGTCATCAAAGGATACTTACATGCAAAATGTGCTTTGAGCAGTATTTAGAGAGAGGAATGGATTTTTCCCCACATTTCCATGATCCTTCACTGTACACACATTTGACACAGCCTATACTTTGGCTTGGCTTATAGTTCGCTCCTTCTGTTACCTGCAATATAGGATGCATGTCAACACTTACAAACAAACTGAGCAGCAAAGAGACAAGATTTACTTATTCCTCACATCGTAATAACGATTTTATCTGATTTTTTTGTTGAAAGATCAACAGAGCAGTGAGTCCCAATTGGAGGGCACATCTTCAGAAAAATACTTATGAGTTTCATCATTTTGGAAACATAAACACTGAAAAACTAGGCAATGAAAGTAACCTTATAGAGAAGGTTGAGGATAACAGACCTGGAGACGGCGTTGAGTCTGATGGTGATGAAGGAGGGCGTGGGTACCCAAGTGACGGTGGTATTTTACCATTGCCTTTAGCTGATCATAAGCTGCTCGTTCCTCAGCTGTGGTCTTGGGCTGATTATGAATGCTTACTGTCGGCCGGAAAAAGAACAAGTAATCAGGAGATGACTGCAGAGCCTTGAAATAAAATCTGTTGATATATTTAATACCATACTAATGTGACCAGGAGAGGGTTGCCTTACAAAAGACCCTCAACCTTTATCAATTCCCTGACAAGGATTATGGGGCCTTGTAGATCTTAGGAACTCAACAAAATGGTTCAAGAATAAACTAAAGTGAAGTTTAACAAAATCATAATACAATAACAACTTTTTTCTTTGAATAACATTGCTATCATAATTACTAGATAAACTGTACAGTAACTCACATCTGCCAGCTTACCCATGCTCTCTTTCTCCACACGTACTGCCTGAATGTACTTTCTGCGGCCCTCCCTCAAGATATGTGACAATCTCTTGTATTCACCAACATACATAGACTGTAAGGTAATATATACCATAATAAAATTATTGCATGAATATATAACTTTATACAAATAACGTAACCAGCTTTGTGAAATACAGTTCTTGCATGCATGGCAAAGCAATTTCATTTGGCTGTGGTGGAAGGAAACATTCCATAAAACTGTTAAGGTAAAATAATAATGAATCTTAATCTGTCATATTTTTCTGAATTTTATGCCAGTAGTAACTGCCAAATTTTTGTTAATGGTGGCATAGTATTCTTAGTTGCTTCAGGAATTGTTTTTTACCTTTATTATTCAAAATTTAGCCCTTAACTGAATTCATAAATATTTTTTGACATTCTCAAAAAAATTGATGAACCAACCTTTAACTTCTGAAGCTTTTCCAAGTATATTCTTGTGATTTCTTCAGTGGTGAACACCTGAGCATGTTCCAGAGGGTCAGTGTCAGAGTCAGCCGAATCAAGTTCACTGTCAGCATCACGGCGAGGCAATGTGTCATGGGGTAGATTAGTTACCTCTTCCTCACTGTCTGTATCACTGGCATACTCAAGTGCAGCAGAAGCCAGACCCACAACACTAGCAGGATCAGGGATTGCTGTAAAACCACAAAATAAGAATAAAGGCTACCTATAGTTACACTCATTCTGTTTGAATACCCTAAGCATATTTCTCCATCACCACTAGTGACTAGAGGGATATCGGTATTAAATCAACAATTAACTCATAGTTTAGAAGACAGTCGTGTTTCACTTCTTTATTCAAGTCAGTGATATCAAACGTGGCTACACTACCTCCTGTTCCATATCATCCCACAAATAATATTTATAAAAATAAAGAGACCCATCTTGAGAAAAAATTAACATTATTTCATTATCAAACACTAATCAGTAGGAGAGGCAGATCTGTGGGCTATAAATCTATACATAAAAATAATAAAAGGTGAACATGAAATATGACATCAATAGAACACGACATCTAACCAACCAACCATTCTGTCCAGCTGTGTGTGTGTCCATCTGGTGGTGAGAGAGCTGGGCCAGGAGTGTTTCTGGGGTTTCCAGAGGTCGTCTCTTGCGTGCAGCTCTCTGACGGACAACCAGTGACTGACGCGAGTGTTCGGCACAGTACCTGCTGAGTATCCCAAACGGTAAACAGTTTTATTTCATACATATATATCTGCATTCTGTTGAAGAAACTAATTACAGTACTATTGTTTGCTGCATATTACACAATTTATTCTTTATTTTGGATACCACTGATTTTCCTTCTCTACATTGTTCTCCTCCTCGTACTAATTCCATTTTCAATATAGCTACATACTTGGACAAAAAGAATGGACCCTTATAGACAAAAATCCTGCTTAGTAAGGGGAGAACCTATTTTTGGTACAGGCAACTGACTCCTTCAAACAAAGTCTGAGAACAGATCCCTTTGTAGTAACACTGTGGTGACTTTTGTTTCCTGGGATACTTAGGAGGAATTAGTAGTCCTCCAATTTACCAAAAAGTTTTTTTCCCTCAATTATACTGCCTGTATTACAACTTACCCCTCCTTCCTGTCCGTGATGGGTGCTGGTCGTAAACATCTCTTCCCAGTGTTGGTGTGGATGTAGTTACACTGACGGAATGGAGCGCTCTTGTCCTCTAGAATATGTCTGCTGCAATACTCAAACCCATGTAGCCTGGCCTGAGATGGAAAGACACCTTTTATAAATTTGAATCACCATAAAAGAAAATAATTGATGAAAAGAAACCCGAGAAATAACTGAGATGGAATTATAACTTTTATAAATTTGGATCACTATGATTAAGAATATAACTGATCATTTCAAAAGGAAATAACTGAGATGGAAATGCCTGTACAAATTTGATCAACTTGGGTCAATATACAGTAAATGGAAATAACTAAACTGGAATTACAACATTTATAATTTTGCATCGCTATGAATTTACTGCCGGGTTATAGCCCCTTAATTAAGACATATAATAAGAAAAGAAAAAAAATCACATAGGCTTACCAGGGAACAATTGTAAGTGGAGAAAGAGCATTGGGCTTCCTGCGATGGTCTGGTTAGGGTCCTGACAGTTTTAACCACACGACCACTACGAATAGACATCTTGACGCAAGACGCACAATCCTCACTTCTGTGGAAAAATAAATATATGAATGATAAATAATTTATAAATATATGAATAATAAATAATAATAAAAAATAGATAAATAATTAATAAACAATATATAAATAATGTACAGTATAATAAATAAAATAATGAACATTCAAAGATATATGAAATAATAAATAATAAATTTCTCAATAAATAATTAGAAAGTAAATAAATAAATATCTAATAAATCCTCAACACTTCTGTCATAGCTCTCCACCAGTAGATGGTGTTCTGAAGGGCCTCCCTCAATATTATTAATTAATCACTATAATAACTTGTAATACTCATATCATCCATGTCATAACACTATAATCGCTTTTAATGCTCATATCATCCATGTCATAACACTATAATCACTTGTAATGCTCATATCATTCATGTCATAACACTATAATCACTTGTAATGCTCATATCATCCATGTCATAAAATTATAATCACTTCTAATGTTCATATCATCCATGTCAACACTATAATCACTTCTAATGTTCATATCATCCATGTCATAACACTCGGCCAACAGATGTGTTTTCAATCTTTTCTTAAAAATGGTGCAATTTTCAATACTCAGGACATTTAACTAAGTGGCAATCCATTACGGGGCCTAATTAAATGCTCTAATTAAACCCATTGTCAAAACTCCTCGGGTCATTTAATTAACGTGTATTGTTTAATTACCATTCGGGACATTTAGTGGCAATTCATTAACTTTATGCATACCTTTCAGAAGCCCTAAGTTAATTAAACCCATTATCTGATATTTTACTCCTCGGGTCATTTACGGTAATTAACCTATATTAATTCTCGGGAAATTTAATTAACCAGTATTATTCATCACTATGCCTGAGTTCCATAGAGGTATTTACTTGAAAACCTCTTAAAACATTCGGTAAATATACTGGTTTTCCAAATTTCAAGGCTCATTTGGCTCGAAATGTTAGAAGACACCGAGATGCACACAGACCTAGTTATACGTACACAGAGATGCACACAGACCTAGTTATACGTACACAGAGATGCACACAGACCTAGTTATACGTACACAGAGATGCACACAGACCTAGTTATACGTACACAGAGATGCACACAGACCTAGTTATACGTACACAGAGATGCACAGACCTATACGTACACACAGAGATGCACAAACCTATACGTACACACAGAGCTATACATACACACAGACCTATACGTATACACAGAGATGCACACAGATCTATACGTATACACACAGACTTATACGTACACACTGAGAACACACTAAAGAAGAAGAGACAAAGATGTACAAAAATATAGTTTCCCAAATAGAGTAATAGATCAATGGAACGAATTACCAAAAGTGGTGTGTGTCAAAAACATAATATATAACTTTAATACAGAAAAATATGATAATTGGGTTTAAAAATACGGGACATTACAAGCTGCACTCAATCCTGTATAGATACAAATAACGTTAGGTAAGAACACCATAATACTGAGATAGATTGACACATACATACATACATACACACAGACCTACACGTATACATATATACGCATACACACACACACACATATGATAATGGGTTTTAAAATACGGGACATTACGAGCTTGACTCCTGTATAGATACAAATTAGTAAGAACACCATAATACTGGGATAGATTGACACATACATACATACACACAGATCTATACATATACATATAAACACACACCATTATATTATTATGTTCCACACCTTGCACTGACTCATTCTAGACTGGCCTCGGCTTTTCCTGGAAGGTGGAGGGCTTCTTTTCTAACACCAAAATCATGTTGTTATAAAAATGGTAAAACAAGCATTATCTATACATATGTCGCTCATTATTATCATATATTATAGACTGTACTCAAGATAATAATATTATTATTACCAATGCAAAGCAATGTTGCTTCAAATGGATTTAATATTATTTTAGAGGATCTGGTATAGGAAGAACTTCAAATACTTATCAAATATTTTATACTTCATAAAAGTTAGCTTTGCGCTGCACAATATTATTGAGTATTATAATGTTTTGTATATCGATTGAATTAATTTTGATACAAATATTACTCAAACCAATGTGGTATAGAAAAGAAATCAACTTTATTAAAATAATTTCAATTTAATAGAGTGTATATTTTTGGTGTTAGAATATTGGAACAGTGTATTTCCGGTGTGACGTCACAGCAGTCCGGTGTTGTGCTCATGGCGGCTGAGGAGAGATGGTACTTCACCAAGGAAGACTTAAACAATTCCCCCAGCAGAAGATGTGGAGTGGATGCCGAGAAGGAGTTATCATACCGTCAACAGGGAGCCAATCTTATACAGGATATGGGCCAGAGACTACAGGTGTATCCTTTTATAATAACACACATACATACACATACACACACTACCTCATGTTACCTACTCATATACTCAGGTTTTTATATCTATACCCGTATTGTGTGTATCCAGTGCATCTCTAGTCCAAAGAGGAATGGTGTATACAATTGTGGTGTTGTAGTGTTGTGAATATTGTGATGAAATGGTGTTGTTGTTTTGGACTGTGGTGGTGGTGTCATGGTCGTGGCAGCCATGTTGTCTCACATGACCTGTTTGGCGTGTTTTTCTATTTTTATGACGTCTCCTGTCTCCTGTGTGAAGCTTGTTGGTGTAAAATGTATGAAGGATGTGGCTTTTAGAAGTAGACGACATTTGTGATGCATTTTTGAAGAACGTAGAGGCATAAAATGACAGAACATGCAACGCCAGTGTTTGCAACATGTTGCAAGGAGGGAAGGGGCTAATGCCCGATATCACTCATTTAATTAGGCGTTTTGGTTGTGTAGTAATTCAGTGACCACTCCGATTCTCAAATCTAATATGGTTAGGCTAGAAGAATGTTTGGAGTGTGAAAAGTTTAGAAAATAAAAAGTAGGTGTATACAGCAATAGTATACGTTACCTAGCTTAAGGTTAGGGTAACTTTGACCTCTTTGTTATACATTTTACCAGTTAATTTATCATTACGGTGTGATAAAAGTACTATGGTAAGTATAAGTAGCTTACACTTACGTAAGTACTGAATTTGAATATATATTCCACAACATTGATGACACCATTAACAATTACGTCCTTGAAAGGGTCCAGGAAGTACTGTGATGCTCTACAAATATGTATAATACAGTACTTCTGGGTAAATTTCCTTATTATGGCAAAAATTCCCCTAATACCATACTTTCATTATTTTTCCTACTGTAATTTCAGTGGCTTTGCCATATCCCTTACACCCCTCAATTAGAAAACCTGTGGGAATGTTGGGTTTGGGCTGGGTTTAACAGTGAAATTTAGCATAAATTATATAACGTACCGGTATGTAAAAAATCCCGGTATTTATCTAGACTATTGCTGTTTTGTAGCAGTGTTGCCAGATCTGGCTATGTCCCAGTATTTTGCCCCGATTAGGTCCTGGTACTTTATCACGGTTATTTCCCGGTAGTTTGCCCAGGTTAGGTCACGGTAGTCTGCTGAGGTCTAGGTTAGGTTGGGTAAGGTTAGGCTAATTTAAAAATGCCCCATTTGAATATCTTGGAAATGAGGCATTTCCGAAGAAAATGCCATAGAAAAAGTGTCTGAGAATGGTATAAATTAACGTTAGTGGGTAAAGAAGGTAAAAACATCGTAATACCAACCGGCAATAAGGTAGAAATTTACCAAAATCACTTACAACCTGAATTTATCATATAAACACATTGGTTAACTTGAGGAATATTGTATCCCCATACATCAACTTAACTTGGACCCTGGCTTCGTTGAGGACCCATTCATTTCTAGATTGGTATAATGATTAAATCCAATTCTTATTAAAGGGAGCTCTGTCCAAGTACTCCTGATTTCTCAGGCTTTCGGGATAACTTGTATAAATTCCATACCTGTTTCTATTGTATGTTAAATAAGCTTTTAATCACTATATTTTTATTCTGTGTAATATTTCTTCCTCTGTGTGTGGAATGTTTCCTTAACCCATGTCTCAGTAATCAACTCGCCATAAACACCGCCATTGTGTACATGCATCGGTTCTACATGTTCCACCCGTTTACCCGCTTCCACCGCAATGCCATCGCTCCCGCAGCCCTCTTTCTGGCGGCCAAGGTGGAGGAACAGCCCAGGAAGCTCGAGCATGTTATCAAAGTGGCCTATCATTGTCTCTTCAGGGACCAGCCTGCCCTCGACACGCAGTCAGAGGTATGTGTGTTGTTGCTAGCGCTTGTAGATGTTAACAATATTATGAGGGTAAGTTGGAGATGAAATAGTGAACCAGAGAAGGTTCATGTTGGCCCTGCAGTTATAATTCTCACATTCGAAGTGGCTGCGCCTTTTTTATATTTTGTTTGGGAAGTAGCCTATGAGGGAAATATTGTTGTTTTTTGGCATGGTGTACTGATAGGGAAATTAAAAGTACAAGTCTCGTCTTATGAAGAGAGTTGTTGTTATATAACACATGTGAGAGTACGCTATATACAGGTCAGATTATATCAAAATGATGAATGTTTTTCGAATGGGATATACTTGACTAATGAGATGGAAGAAAACTACACAACATTGCTCCCTAGTATTGAATCTCCATTCCCTATCTTCTCATACCTAATTCCAGTTTGAACTTCACTCTTGAGAATGTTGCAAAGTTAATTACTTCAGCTTCTGCTCTTTCAAAAGTCATCACCTTACTCTTGCTGACATTCCACTTTAGTTTCCTTTACATACACCCTGAAGCTCATTTCCTACAGCAGCTCTCTGCAGTTCCCTGTTTCTCCTTGCCAACAACACTGTGTCATCCACATATTTCCTTTACAAATATGATTAGTGGACTTAGTCGTATAATGTCTTAGTTTGCATGACATTAACCAAAATACAGCCATGAAATGAGGCTAAAACTGGTGTTTCTGACGTTAATTTTATATTTATCATAGGTGAAATAATCTTAAGATTTTTTTTAACATTGTATGATAATGCATATATAATAATGACATTCTTCTTCAGGGCTATTTAGAGCGCGCACAGGAACTGGTAGTGAATGAGAACATCCTTTTACAAACACTTGGGTTTGATGTTGCCATAGACCACCCTCATACACACGTGGTCAAGTGTTGTCAGCTTGTGCGCGGTGAGTATACATTTTATTTATGCAACTTCAAAATCTTTCTCCAGGCTGGTGTTTGTTCACCCAATTAACAAGATAGAAGGAATGTTCTCCTTACCTTTTATGGTATTGAGGCAAATTCTTGATAGTATAAGTGTATTTGTAATGACACGGAAATTGATTATTATACTGTATCAAGTTTGAAATTCCACCATATTTGTATTGATATGGTCTGGTAAGCAAACCCCTGGAACAAGATTATGTAAATTATTTTGGTAGTAGGCCTAAAGCTGAAGATGAATTAGGAAAGTGTCTTATCAAACATAATTTTATGTATATTTTATGTATCAAAATGTTGTGGCCAATCCAAAGAGAAGCAGAAAGTTTGTTGGATGATTATAGATTGGGTTATAGATAATGTTGGTATAATCATTTACTGTTCTGACTTTTTTTTAAAGTATATTGGCATCCTGTCTGCTTCTTCTGGATATTCACAGCCTTTTATACAATATTATTTTAGAATTATATGAATATTGGTACAGGTAAAGTGTTATATCTATATGCTGATGCCATTATGGCCTGTACTTCTAGGTAGGTTGAAGCACGGTATATAGACTTTAGAGAGGTAAACGCAGGGCAGATATTATTGGAACCACGGGCTTGCTCAGCCTTGTTGTGACGTCAAGTAAATATCCTAGGTTGTTCTGGTGTGGTAGATGCGATCGCTCTGTTTTCGCGTTAATCGATTTATGTAATAACTTATTTCATATACGGCTGTATGCCTGCTAAGAACAATAATTTAAAGTACCACAAATTCCTAAAAAATGCAATGCTTGCGAAATCATGGCTCCATAAGTGCAGTCGGCTTGATAAAGTCAATCTTAAAACTGCTGTCATTTGCAAGAAACTTTCCAGTGCTGCACAAAAATTACGGAATTTAAAACATGAAATGCAATAATACCTTTCGTGTAGAAAGCTACAGGATTTTGATTAAAAGGAAAACTGTACTTAAAGGTGATTTGGTCACGTGCAGAGGATGGAAGATGATATAGTAGCCTATGCAAAAGAGTGTCTGTGTGAGGTAGAAGTTAGTTAGGGAGATCATTATTAATCTTTGATTTTGGTGTGAAACTCTAGAAGAGGAAATATTATGTACATACCCAAAAGATGAGATTAACAGAAAAATAATGGTAGGAAATGAGTGAATTGTTAAGCTTTGAAATGGGTTTCTCTTGACCTAAGCTAATTTGGGCAGACTTCTTGGCAGCCCATTCCAGCAGAACTCTGGGCTGATAGTATAACAACATAAATTAATGTATTAAGGTTGACAAATCCACTACCACGATTGTCCGTAATCCACATCTGTCAGCTAGCATTGTCCTTAGAATATCTTTCCTAACAAATTCAATGTCGGTATGAAATATTGAACTAAAAAAATGAGTCCCTATATATTTTCAATTCCTACCCACTTATGACGGGAAGGACGACTTATACTTACTTATTTATCAATTATTGGAGAGAGAGACTACTGAGCACGGAGTTGGTAGCATTACTACGTGACGTCACAACCCATCTATGTTTTGAGCTTATCAAAAGATTTCCTGCTTGGGCAATGATTTTAAGGCTACCATGCGTCTACCTCTCTAGTCTATATACCGTGGGTTGAAGTTTCATTCCCCATGTATAACTTCATAAGCAGGTTGTTATTGTATACTATCAAGGAGATGAGATTAATTTAACCCATGTATGGCATTGGGTACAAGTTTCCACTGTTTGTCTAGCTGCAGAAATACAACTGATAATCAAGTTTATCAGTTGATTTCTTCGAGGGAACTCGTGACATAAATAATTTTGTTAAAAGAATATTCTGTATACATAAGAACATACTTATTTATTTTAATATATATTGAACTGGTATTAGAAATTTTCCATTTATTTAAAATAGAATTTCTACAACCCCTGACTTTAGTCATAACAGGTAGGTGTGTGAAAGAGTGCATGAGAGGCACAAGCAAATATATAAGACATCAGTGAACAGTTGAAGTATGTTTGGTGAAAAATTTAGCTTAGTTCAGGAGTCCCTTGGAAATATCTTTTTTGGCTTGGGGTGGTGAGTGAGCACAATAAGTCCAGTGGGGTACTAGATGACTTCTTCAGTGGTAGTTATATAGTTTTTCAACAGTCGGTATTTTCTACATAAAGGCATGGTAAGTTTTATTGTCCTTACAGTACAGTACTTACATACTACAAGCTTTTTGCTGTATTATATTATTACCATGTTAGAGTAATGATGTACAGGTAAGTACTAAGAAAGGCCCAGGTTCAGTGAAGTATGGTAATAATGATTGAAAACATTTGTCTAAAAATGTTTGTCTCTTCTTTTCCCGGTGGTTGGCTGCCCTGGTGGGGCGGTCGGCTGCGGGTTACCCACTACCTGTGCTGGTGCAACAACTGACTGGTGCCCCATCAACAGCCAACAAAGATTTGGCCCAAACCGCATATTTCATGGCTACCAGCAGGTTATTATCTGAGGCTGACTTGTTTGTCACTCCTGCTAGTAGCTACTTTCAATGGGCCTTTCCTATACTGTACTTCTGTCAAGTAATTAAGACAGATCAGCTGTGCTCCTTATGGTCAAATTCTTTTATCTCTCCTTAAGCAGATACCATTGATCATCATTACTGGCTGATGCACCCACAAACACCTCCATCATGCTCTCTTCTGTCTCCTTGCTATTGTGTATACAGATCCATCCATATGTTATGTTTATGTTCAATGGATGTGTATGGCATATTGGCTCTGTGTATAGTATAACAAATATTGGTGTAGGTTTGTTAAGGAGATGATTGTTTTGGTTAGACTTTGTATTGATGTATTTACTTGGAGTCATTATATACAGTACTATACTGTACAAGACATTCACTTCCCTTGGTTCTTATGGAAGGACATTCTTTATGGGCTTTGTAGGAGTGTTGGTTTAACTAGGGACGGAACATATTTGGTGGTTGGGCGTGTTGCTTCTAAAGTCACTGCTTAAGTCCCCTAAGTCTTGTAAATTTTGTAGCTTATCTTTGTGTGAATATTGCTACAGCCAGCTTTAGAGCAATTGGCTTGTCTTGTAAACACAATATATATTATATAGGGTGTGTTACATGTACCCCACCAATAAACATGCTGGATCATAATATCCATTTGTCAAATTGAGGTATGCAACATTTTTCAGGAATGCTGTATTTAGGAGATGCAAGCAAAACGATAAGATCAGCACAACAGCATTGTCAAACTATCAGTTAATGTTGATTGAAATTACTAGCCATTTACGTCATGAATTGAAACGATGTAGTATTTAAAAGAATACTTTATGCTATCTGAATGAAAATAGGCATTCACTCGAGATACAGAGATGATATATAACTAGTCTAGTAACAATCTTGAAAATAATTTCTGTAACTGTTCACCTAAGACAAGCTTCACTTTTTTTCTTTTTCTATTATATTTTCAAGGTACATATGAGGAAGTGGGAAGGAAAAGGAATAAGAATCACTTTAAATAAAATGGAAAGAGGTCTGGGAATGCAGGAGTGAAACTGTCTTACAGTAAATTTTGTTTTCTTAATGCTGAATTGTTCCTAAATGTTTGATGGTGGAATTCAAGAACACTGTGTATATAACATGATTTCCAAGTGCATAATGTTAAAGAGCAATTGATTACAATAAACTAAGCAGTGCTGTTCTATTGTGACACTACATGGTAAATGATTTTCAATCCATTTCATGCTCATCTCTGTATACAGTTCACCGTCAGTCCAGTGCATGGGTTTTCACACGATATCATTGCAGCATTTTCACATCTTGGGGTACTATGGTGTGCAAATCTTAGTTCCCACAGCTGGCCACGACATAACTGATTCACCTGTACTTTAAACGACTAAACAACAGAGGATAGATGGAGAATTGTGTTTTGTCGTTTGAACCACAGAGAATCAAGTCTTTGAGGCTGGCTGAGATAACAAACTTTTGTACACCATAGTACCCTTCTAATGACTTCACTGCCCTCTTACTATGTTTGGTTTTAGAGGCTTCTGCATTGATGATTAGGTTTCTAGGTCCTGTATATTATATTTGGATGAGAAGCTAGACCTTTGTTACAACAATACCAAGTCATTCATTATTAAACAGCATTAATGTACCAGTAGTGTTTATTCACAAGATCTTATCCAATTGACTATTTTCATATTCATGAGAACTTTTAAACAGTAACTTATTATCAAAATGCAGTTGCTTTAGTGACATTCGCTTTCCCTTTGCTGATTATTGACAGAAGCATGTCAAAAGTAGTTATTAATATGTATGGGAGTAGAGGAATAGAATTGATATACTAATATAGTATTGGTGGTAAAATCAAATTGCAGTGAGTTATATCAACATTAATATTAAGTAGTTCTGTCATTGTTTTTACCATCATGCTTCATTGTTTCCATACAAGTTAAGTTGTGCAAGACAATTTGTTGCATGTTTCCTTCACTCATAGTTTACTCATTGAAAAATTTTAGTTGATAAGAAGTGCTTGCCTATTGCTGAGGCTGATGTTGATAAAAAAAGGTTAATATGATATTCTTACAATATCTATGAAACAAAATAATTGCTGGTACAAAAATTGTTCTTTATGCAGATAGAAGCTAGAAATTACTATTAAAAGATATCATTCAATAAAAGAAAATGAATAATATTTCAGTGATACTCAGGTCTTAGTAAATTGATAAATGCCCATCCTGGATGTTGTCTGTAGAGCAAAATATTAAAGAAATCATTCTAATTCTATATTATCTCGCTCTCTTTTCTAGGTTTATCTATTATATCGAGGCAAGAAGGCGTTCTACTTGTCACGGATCTTTGGTGTAGCTCCTCTATTTGAGGAGACAATAAATTTTAAATTGCACAAGTTCTCTTTGGGATATGCTATCACAAAGTTTATTTATTTTACATTTATCACTCAGTTTACATGATTTTTGTTTTGTTTTTTCTCCCTCCAGTTTGCACATGACAACAATGTGTCTGCAGTACAAGCCAACTGTTGTAGCCTGTGTCTGTATCCACATAGTCTGTACTTGGAGCCATAATGAAGTAAGTCTTCAGTAATTGGTTCTTATTTTAATGGGTAGCTGTATTGATAGCAAAGCAGGTATCACATATGCTTAGTGTAGCCATGCTTTGTTTCAAAATAGTAATATAATAATCCTTAGAACTCTTTAGGTACGGTAATAAAAGAGGTATCGCCAGTTTCATCCACACACATGTTGATTGTTATGCCTTGACCTGAGTTTTGTACTATGTCATTAACCTTTAACAGACTGCAAATCATTTTTCTAATTTACAAATTATTGTATTAAACTTGGAAAGGAAACCAAAAATTTGCAACAAGGTACAAGATACATTGATATGGTGCAGATCCAGCGGAAGACTGAGGGCAAGGACTGGTTCTGGTATGTGGACAAGTCGGTAACCCTGGAGCTGCTGGAATCACTCACCACTGAGTTTCTGGCCATCCTGGACAAGTGCCCCAATCGCCTGAAGAAGATAATGAATTCATCGCAGTTCACTGATGACCGAAGCAAGAGCAGCCAGCCCAGCTCCTCCTCCATGGTGCCTTCCTCACGCTCCACCCTGGCTGCTGGTGGGCAGTCTTCCGCTGTCGCCTCACATACTCATGACCACAATTCACATGGCAAAACAAGTAAGAGAGTAACAAAATTATATTCTCTTCTTTAGTAGAAGGAATATTTCGTATTTGGTAAGTTAGGCGTCTATAGATTTTGTTGATGGTGAGCATTCGTTTGCTTTAATATCTCTTGTAGAGTCATTCTTTTTATGAAAGTGGACAACAGTAAATCAACTCTATAGCAATCAAACTGGAGGAAGGTATGAATCAATACAATGAAAAGGTTAATAAAAGTGAACTCATTGGTAGTTAAGGGCTGCACAAAGAAATTTTTCCAATCCCCCAATTTCCTTGATTGCACATTAAATGCAAATGATTTGAAACAAAATATAGTCATTGTGGCTGTCAATTTTGAAACAGAATACGGTCATTGTGGCTGTCACTTTATTTGCAAAAAAATTTCTTCTACAGTCCTCCACCTACAAAGCTAAGGTCACTACCATCCTCACTATAATGTTATAATGCACATTTATCACACCTTTGCTCAATCGCCTACACTGGATGCAACAGCAGCATGTACAGTACAGCAGCCTTGTATTTCTCAATCTACATTTGTTATATTTTAATAATTTATAACTGGCATCATATATGTTGTTGTTCAAAGTGTTCAAAGTGTTTTTGATATATATTAACCTTCAAAATAAAACCTAACAGTGCCTTTACTTTCAGGCCTTAAAGTTCCCCCATCTCAGCCTCATCAGCACCAGCAGCCGCCAAAACTTAACCTAAAAGAATACAATGAGAAGAGAGAGAAAGAGAGGAGGGAACGGGAGAAGATGAGAGACCGGGATGTAATAGACCCCCGTGAAAGTAAGCAGTTCAGTGTGGTAGCGTCATCACACTCCTCCCAGGCTCTCCAACAACCTTCCCATCCAAGTCTACATGCATCTCTTCCTATGCGATCTAAGAGTGGAAAGAGCAGCAGTGGGCGGAGCAGTCACCTGGAACACCTCAAGACCTCCTCTCTCTCTCACAGCAGCAACCATAAGACCACACATAGTCACGGGGTTTCCCAGTTGGCACGTGATGTTCAGCCTTCATTAGAGTCTCTCAGAGTCATGCCAGATGCTTCACGCCAAGAGCAACAACAGCAACCACCGCCACCACCACCACAACAACAACAGAGGAGGGATGTTAGTGCGCGTACTGATAGTGAACGTTATGATAAAAGTAGGACTAGTAGTGGTATAGTGGATGGAAGGGTGCCAATAGTTGATGTGAAACCAAGTGTGTCAGACATTAGACAGCAACAACAGGTAATAGATGTGAAGCCCTCTAGACAGTCTTTAGAGTCTACTACAATAGATAGAAAAAAAGATATACGGCTTGAACAGAAAACTTCAGACCGTAAACCTCCTGAGCCAAAGCAAGAGCAGTTTAAGGTTAAGGCAGAAATAAAAACAGAGGTAAAGAGTGAACCAAAGGAAGAAGCAAAGTCACAGTACAACACAATATTTAATCATAGTGATATGCCGGAATTTGCACTTAGTGACTTTTTGAGTGATAACACTTTCCTACATTTGGGTGATGGACCTCCGGATGAGCTTTTTGATAATTCTGACTCTGAAACTAAGCCAGATATAGCAATTATAGATGATAATAGCTTATTGGTACCATCCTCAAATCAGAAAACCAAGTCTCCAGTGTCATGCCAACAGACTACTGCCCAACAACCTCAGCATCAGCATTTGAGTGGGCATGCAAGTGTAAATAGTGCCAGTGTGAATAGTGATCAGCGAGGGGGTGAGAATGGCAGTGGATCTGGAGGGGCCAACTCCCATGGTGTTCGACATCACCACTCCACTTCCAATGGTTCTGTTCCAGCCACCCAGCCAGCACACATGACTCCCCAGAAAAGTTCTAGCAGTAAGAAGGCAAGAGAAACTGAAAGACGAAACAGTGAAAAAGGTGAAGCTGAGTTGGTGCCTATGGTCACTAAATTGGAGGACACAAGGTATCGTACTGCCCTCAGTGATCCAGCCACTCCAATCAAAGTGCGTCAGCCAGAAGCTGCTGCCAATACAGGTGGGGGGAATACAGTTGTGAAGCCACCCGCCCCACCTCAGAACGCTCCATCTGCTGTACCTGTTGAGACACCACAAAAGCCCCCTAGTGAACCAGTATTGAGAATGAAAGTCCCACAGCCTGAGCAACAGAAGAAACCTCAGGCTGACCCAGCTCCGGTTGTTGGTGGTGGTGGTGCTCTTGTCCCTGAACACAAGAAACACAAACATGATCATCCACATCACAAGCACAAGGAAAAGAAGAAGCATAAGCATAAAGAAAAAGATAAGCACAAGGATAAGGAGCATAAGGAGAAGAAGAAGCACAAAAAGCACAAAGATAAGGAGAAGGAAAAAGATAAGGGAAAGGATAAATCTCGTAGCAGCGTGGATGGTGGAAGTGGACCCATTAAGATCACAATACCTAAGGATAAGATTGTATACACTCCAGAGCCAGCTTCAGGTCTTTTGCGCCCACACTCTACAACTGCACCAAGCTCTGCCCCAAATCCCCAAACTGTTACAAATGCCACTCCAAGTATCCCTAAATTTAAGATAAACAAGTCAAAGCTAAGTAAAAAGGATCTGTTTGGGACATCTTCCACCTCCCCTGAGAGCAGCCCTGCCGGCGACCTACAGCGTGACACTCCCACTACCTCGTTGAAGATCAAGATCAGCCGGGACAGAATTCGTCCAGACAAGGAATCAAAGAAGCGAGAGAGAGATCACAGTCCCGGCGAGGCCCACATGGCTAAGATTCCACGCAACGGCAGCGAGGCCAGGTCCAGCCACGCAGCCCCTCAGGTGGGTGGTCACCACAGACCTTTGGGTGGGGACATGGTTACTTACCAGCAACAGTGTTCCCAACAGCAGCAGCGGAAACACATGCCACAACGTCATAGGGGACCTCATCCCCCTGACTATACCCCTCAAGTCCCTCCTCAAGCAGGGATGATGCCCATAGCACAACCAGCACCTTACCCATATCAATTCTATCAGTATAACATTCCTCCACCTAATTTTAATTACCCTCCTCCTCCATACCCAACACATCATCATCCTACAGCACCCATGCCTTACATGCAGCAGCTACACCCTCCTGTGTATGTTCCTGCACAACCCCCGCCCCCTCAGACGCCTGCTGCTTCCAATCCACCTTTACCCGCAGAGCCCCCACCTCCAACACCGCCACCCCCACCTCCCCCAGAGTAGTGCTCATTATTTTTATTATGTAACTTAATCTAATTATAAGCCTGCCATGGTAGTTCTTACTTTACATGCCAGAAATTTTGCTCGATGGTTTGCATTTCACAACCTTGGTATTGGTCTGCATATAATATTAAAAAATAATCTAGTTTCACTAATAGGGGTTTCTAACTATTTATGGAGTAGTAGATGTTCTATTTATTTAACACCTACCTTATTCATTTCATGCCTTATTCTGCACTCCTATGTACAAATATTTACGTAAATGTATTTTCAAATTAAATTTCATCTTTTGGTGAAGGTTAATCTATTGCAAATGAAAGCAAAGTTCTTGATCCTATTACAGTATAATGTCAGTGATATAATAATTCCTTAATGTATCCTTAATGTGGTGGTGTAAATATAAATGAGTGCCATGAATATATACAGCTATTTTCAAAGCAGCAATCATGAAATGATATGCTCTTCAATTTTTGTACAAGTTATTCAGAGACTATATTTTATTTTTTTGTACAAAGAATATTGCAAATGCTTTAAGCAAAATATTGTAGTACTGTTTCTACAAGTCATTTCCACATGATATACTTTAGTTCTTAGTTTCACAGATTTACCTCAATTCTGTGTACTGTTTGAAGTACCAATAACTTATTAATACAGTGCACAATACAGTCTGGCAGTGCTACTATTTTTATAAATCATTATAAACTTGAATTATCCTGCACCATCCATGCATGTTACAGGGATTACTCAAATTTACACATTGCTAAACTTACCTCTCTTACCATAATGAACAGGTAGGTGAATGGGGAAATTCTGCTTAATATTTTTCCATATATCTAATCTTTTCACACAGTTTTCATGATAATATTGGACATCAAATATGGCTAGTACAATTTTGTCATTATTAGTGATTGTAGATGAACTGGAGACTGGCATTCCAAGATCGTAGAGCCTTGGTCATTGCCTTTAATCCTGTAGTATGATTAGATAGTGATAGTTGCTAGCTATTGCTTATTTTACTTTTCTAAACTTTTGTATGGTACTGTTTGTACCATTTTAGTTCAGGATTACAGCTATGTAATAACGTCAAATCATCATTATTTCTTGAAATTTGAAAGTAAATTTTTATTTATTTATTTTTTTTGTTTTTGTATATGCAATGAACTATACAGTACTGGTATTTTCTTTGTTACATTGCATGTTTTCAGGTATCAGTCTTTCTTATTTTTCCTTTTAAATTGTTTTGTTGATACTGTAGATACCCAACCTCTGCTTTGGTTATGCCTTCATTCTTCAACTTCACTGTATGGAGTAACTAAATGCATATGTACAGGTTGTAAATTAGTATGTTTCTTCTTTGACTTTGAATGTGGTGTCTTAATATAAGCTGTTTTCCTGCTGGTTTCTGAGTGGTGTTTGGATGCTTTGCAGGTACCCATAAAGGACTTGGATCCCAGTAGGTGGAGCTCTCAGAGGCAGTAGTACTAGTACACAGTTCTAGGCAACTGACCTGACATGACATAGCCTTCCTGACCCAACAAGAGCTGGTGTCGTGTCCCTATACCTCACTTTGGCCTCAAGACATTTATGTATATGTATATACAGTATATACATATATATATGTATTTCCTTGAGGAATACGAATGTATAGCTCATTTTGCTGGTGCCCCTTATATATATACAGTATATCTTTAATTACAACGGGCTTATTGTAAAAATATATAAATAATGATTTCATATATACAGTATTGTCTTATAATAATTAAAATGTTAGTAATGGCTGGCTCAGCCAGAAGGGGAGAGAGGGAAGCGTGGACCAGCTCTGGGGTCGGGGGTTTGGGGCTGTGCTGGTGGTGGGTGCAGGTGGTTGGATAATGACCTCACAACACGTGTAGTGTATTTTGCTATTGTCTGCTTATTTGGGATATGCCTTTATGGCCAACCTGCACTGGGAAGTCCTTTGTTGCAGTTTTGTGTTGACACAACCTTGTATTGTTTGGCACATTTTTAAGTCAATTGGCAGGCAGTTGTGAGTTTCTTAGCACAGCATTCCCCATGACTAGTCCATTCGTGTTTTAACTCGTCACTGAGTTAAGGACCCTGACCCTTGTTGCGACCGTCCTTCACCGCTCATGTGCCACCACCTGCAACAACAACCAGCTGGGTCACAGTATGTCAGAGTGGCCATGTCAGGCTCAGTTTGCTTGGACTGTATAGTACTCCAAGTTGCCTGAGAGCCACAAGCCACTGTGGGACACCCTGCTGCGGCTTCATGGGATCCTCCTAACCACCGGAGGACAGGCCACTGCACAGGTCTTCTGGTCATCGGCTGTGATGAGTTGCTACCACCGCCTGTCACTGTTGCTGCGGCAGTGGTTGTAACATTAACCTCAACATTTTCACTTCTTACCAACTGATTTCCCCCTCCCCACAACAGTCATTTACACTTTAAAATGTTTAATCTCATGCTGTTCGTTTTTTGTATTGTACTTACTACTTATGCATCATAATCATACTATGCAGAGCTTGAATCATCAGCATGTATGTGTTATGTTGTGAGGGTTTATAAGTCCAAAATGAAATGCCTTCTCTGTGAGAAGATTTGCTGGAACTCTTTTATTTTAAATGGAGTTTCCCATTGCCTCTGTCTCTTCCCTGACTAGAGGCTGACCTTGGTTCATACACCTCAGGTACTCTCATGGTAATATCCACAGTCATAACATTGTAACAACCCTTTCTGTTTATATATATATATATTTATTATTTACAATTAATGTTATTCTTTTGTTGTTTTGTGAATATAAGAAATGCATACATTTGGCGAAAGAAACTGATCAAGTTTTGCTCAATGCTTTTTGTGATGAATCATGGACAAACCACATGCATTAGTTTTTGTATAGCAGTTGTTGTACAAAGTGAAACAATGTTTTTGTAAACTGATCCGTCTTTTCTTTACCATATGGAAACACTCCATTGTTTTTGGACAGTTGGTAAGAATGAAGTACATAAAACAGCACATACTGTACTGTACAATTTTAATTAATACAGGGCTTGTAAAGTCATGTAGGCAGGGGTGTGGCAAGAACTAGACGTGATTGGGCAAACAGTCACTTGAGACTATTTAATGTGGCATCATACTGTACATATAAATCTTAAATTGAGAAAACCTGGAAAGACTGACTATTGTCTGGTGGGAAAAGCTAATGCAGTCTGGTAAAAAAGTAAAAGTCCTGGCCATGAGGTTGGTAGTGTTGTGTTACACCAGTAGTTGTTCATATGTGGGGACCTTATCATGGGTGGGAAGTTGGCCATGCTGAGTGAATGCATAAGGTTATTCAACTGTTCCTCCTTTCCTATTTCTTTCGTGCTTGCAGCCCCACCTCCATCACCTTGTCCCTCTTCCTAGGAGTGGAGGGAGCATGCAGAGGTAGGTTAACAGTAGCATAATTGAGTCCTTACTGGGAGGATACTTAAAGAAAAGAAGTTATAAGTAACCATGTATCGTTCCCAACCTAGAAATACATGCGTTGCTAGACTCCCCAAAACCATACCTTAAAAAGTAGTCAGATAAGACTAGGAACATCATTATAGTGATATATCTGCATTTTTAAAATGTTGATCCATGAATAACATATAGACTAATCAATAAACTGTGGATGAAAGGCAGTATGCTATTTTAATATGATGATAATTAATCTTTAATGCACTCGACCCAATTATCCCTCAATACTGTAGTAAACTGCATTCCAATCTTCTTCATTATTCGTGAACTGTTTGGGAAGTGATATTGTAGTCACGAGAATCCATATACAGTACCTCTCTTTCACAGTACAGTATGTACTTTATTTGGTAGTGCGTTGATTGTATAATAAACGAGTTTTTTAACTTTTTTTCTGTAAGGATTACTTTTTAATGTTGCTTAAATTAATTGCTTCATCTTTTGGGGCAGCTTAAATAATTGCATATCAGTGTTCACATTTATACAATTGCTAACAGAGTGTTTCTAGATTTGCTCCATGAATGCAATGTCAGGACCTTTGCTAGATTGCTATGAATAGCGAGGAAATAACTTGATTGGCAACCATAGCTGATAAAAGGTGGTGGGCGGAATCGGCAGGTTAATTAATTCCCTCCCCCCACCTCCCCCCCCCCCCCAAATTATTATAATGTTTTCTAGTACTTTTTGTGCCACACCTAAAATAAAAATAAATTACCTAAATTCAAATAATATATATAATTTATCACGGTACATGATGTGGCTTATTGGAGCCGAATAAAATAAAAAGACCGAATTTGAAAAGGAAGCTCCTGACTCACCTACTGGTTGTGTTGCCAAGTATAGTGAATTTACCCTAGATATGGAAAAATAGAGGTATTATTGGGGAAATTATATAAAGAGAAAATCTGATGTTGAAGTTGAGGTAAAAAGGGAAATTCTGATGTTGAGGTAAAAAAGGAAATTCTGATGTTGAAGTGGAGGCAAAAAGGAAAATTCTGATGTTGAATTGAAGGCAAAAAGGGAAATTGTTATGTTGAAGTGGAGATAAAAGGGGAAATTCTGATGTTGAAGTGGAGGTGAAAAGGGAAATTCTGATGTAGAAGTTGAGGTAAAAAGGGAAATTCTGATGTAGAAGTTGAGGTAAAAAAGGAAATTCTGATGTTGAAGTGGAGGTAAAAAGGGAAATTCTGATGTTGAAGTGGAGGTAAAAAAGGAAATTCTGATGTTGAAGTTGAGGTAAAAAAGGAAATTCTGATGTTGAAGTTGAGGTATGAAGGGAAATTCTGATGTTGAAGTTGAGGTAAAAAAGGAAATTCTGATGTTGAAGTTGAGGTAAAAAAGGAATATTCTGATGTTGAAGTGGAGGCAAAAAGGAAAATTCTGATGTTGAATTGGAGGCAAAAAGGGAAATTCTGATGTTGAAGTTGAGGTAAAAAGGAAATTTTGATGTTGAAATGGAGGCAAAAAGGGAAATTCTGATGTTAAAGTTGAGGTAAAAAAGGAAAATCTGATGTTAATTAAAGCTGGGGAAATTTCGTCAAGTGGACCTGGCAACACTGACTCCCTCACTAGATGTCAACACCCGAGATCAACGAGTCACAATTTCACTCTTTTTTTCACTAATATCTCACCAAAATGGACAGTAAAGGACGGAAAATAGTGGTTTGCGACAACGGCACGGGGGTAAGGCACATCTCCACCATCAGATAATAGTAATAATAGTAATAATAGTGATAATAATGGGTAAAATAACACAGGTTCTCTATATACCGGATGGGCGTACAGGTTTTATCAGTGACGTTTGTTTTTTTAATTTTCTCTTGTTTTTCTCTTTATTTCTCTCTTTCTCTCTCTATTTCTCTCTCTATTTCTCTTCCTTTTTCTCTATTTCTCTCCCTTTTTCTCTTTCATATTCCCTCGTTCTCTATTTCTCCTCTCTTTATTTCTCTCCTCTATTTGTTTCTCTCTTTATTTCTCTCCTCTATCTGTTTCTCTCTAATTCCCTCGTTTTCTCTTTACAAGGCACATCTCCATCATCAGATAATAGTGATAATAATGGGACAAATAGCACGGGTTGTGTATATAATGGATGTGTGTTACGTGACAGGTTTTATGACTTAATTAAGGGGGTGCGGGAGTAGGGGACAGGCTTGGTTTGGGGGTTGGGGGGTGCGGGAATAGGGGGACAGGCTTGGGGTGGGTAGAAAGCCTGTCCCCTATTCCCGCACCCCCCAAAGCTGTCCCCCTACTCCCGCACCCTCCTAAACCCCCCCCAAGCCTGTCCCCCTTATTCCCACACCCCCTTAACCGTGACTTCCCATCCCTGCCTGGTGATATAATTATGTATGTTCACATCTCAGGGTGACTGGGGCGGGAAGTCTTCACTGGCTCTTGTATTGCCTCCCTATGTGTCTGAACAGTTTACTGATATTATCTTTGAATCCATTCGTTGTTGTAGCCAAAACGGTATTTATTGAAAGAATTACCGTTTTGTAGCAGTGTTGCCAGATCCGGCTAGGTCCCAGTATTTTGCCCCGGTCATTTCCTGAACTTTACCACGGTTATTTCCCGGTAGTTTGCCCAGGTTAGGTCCCGGTAGTCTGCTGTGGTCTAGGTTAGGTTAGGTAAGGTCAGGTAAGGTTAGGCTAATTTCAAGATTTGAATATCTTGGAAATGGATTTGCGGAGGAAATGCCATAGAAGAAAATAAGTGGGTAATGAAGGTAGAAAAACCTTGCACAATAACGGTAATTCTTTCAATATTTACCGCCAGAACTGCCTCCTCCAGCAGATTGTTCCACTCATCCACTATTCACTGGGAGAAAAAGTACTTTCTAATGTTGAGTCTGGATCGCTGTTTGTAGATTTTGTACTGGTGCTTCTTAGTTGGTCCTCTGTTGATAATGAAAAAGTCTCCAGCCCTTAGTCCCTCCATGCCGTACATAATTTTGTGTACTTCAGTCAGGTCACCTCTCAGCCTTCTCATCTCTAATGAAGTTCCTCAAGCTGTCTGGCCAAGCAGCCCCATCTTGTATAGGTTTATGATGTTGGTAATGCTCTTATCGGCTATTGTCTTCCTCTTACTTCCCACTGTTTGTTTTGCCTTTTTGACAATGTTGGTTATGTGTTCCTCCGGATTTAGTGTCTTGTTGATAACAGCACCCAGATCTTTCTCACTTGTCAGTTTTATCAGTGACTTATTTTTTTTATATATATAATTTTCTCTCTTTTTCTTTTTATTTCTCCATTTCTCTCTTTTTTCCCTCTATTTTTCTCCCATTTTCTCTTTCATTTTCCCTCATATTCTCTTTATTTCTCTCCCATTTTTCATTTCTCGCTTTTTATCTCTTTTATTCCCTTGTTTTTTCTCTTTTTCATATTCTCTCATTTTCTCTCTATTTCTCTGCCCTTTTCTCATTGTATCTATTTCATTCTCTCGTGTTCCCTCCTTTTCTCTCCCCTTTTCTCTGTGTCCCTTTCTTTCTCTCTTTTTCTCCTTTTCTCTCTTTCTCTCCTATTCTCTCATTTTCTCATATTCATATCAGTATTTATTGCATTAGGTTCTGTTGGTGGTAAATATTTGTCCCCAGGATCTAGGAATATTTACCCTCACCATGATATTGTAGAATTATACAATATAATTTTCCAATGGTTTGATTTATTTTGAGATTTTTATTTATATATATATTTATTCATTTAATATTTTTTTCAGTTTGTAAAGGTTGGATATGCTGGATGTAATTTTCCGGCGCACATCTTCCCTTCCATGGTTGGTCGTCCAATCATCCGAGCCACCAACAAAATAGGTGACATTGAAGTCAAGGTAACGTATTTCTCGGTTCTTTACTTATTGTGTTAACTGATCCTTGTATGGAGGTTCTATCTATAATAATTATGGTTGTGTATAGATATTTAATGTGACAATGATTAGAATAGACTTTTAACACTATTGCTTATGTAAATATAATCTCCATTTGCTAAGGATTCTCATATGAAAAATGTACATGTACTGATATATACAACTGAAGCACATACAATGTACTATACTATACTAGGTCCTAACATTGAAAGAAATAGGAAAAACAAAATACATACGGTAGGCTAGCTAGGTACTGTACAACACATGAGAGAGTTAGTGTTTAGTGATGTGTTTCTCTAGTGTTACATTATTAACAGCTTTATCTGCACCGTAGTCTTATAGAAATTTTTAAGACTGATCAAATTACAGCACTTCATTATGTTAGTGAGTGACTTTAGTTTATTTTTGTTTGTATTTTAAAATTGTGATCGCCTCCTGAGAGTTGAAGAAAGCATAGGCCACATTTTTATTTTGTTTGGTTTAAATTCCGTAGTTTATCTTTGTCATGTTTTGTGCTGTATAATAGTTTTAGTAATAACTAATGTTAATAATATATTAATAATATGGCTGTATTTTTTAAAGATCAGCACATGTAGAGACATCAGTTTAATATATTATTTTTCTGTGTGTTTGTGGGTACTAATGTACCATGTCAGATTGAAAAAAAAAAAAAATGCACATTTCTGGCATAACTGGGAAATGTTCTTATTTTGATCAGGTTTATTTATTGTCAGTTATTCATGAGAAATTATTAGTATATATTATCTTCTTATTAACTATACTGTTAATCAGAGCTTCACATTTTTTGGCATTACTTTGTTAATAACACTTTTCCTTTTTTTTAAGCTTACTTGACTTACCCAATTTCTTCTGTGTTTATTGCAGGAGTTTATAGGTGTAAGCACAATAAGAGACCAATAGCTCAGGTTGTATAATATGATCGGTAGTGAACCTGTATTATGTTTGCACTAAAGAACCTCATAGCATCTTCTAATGAGACCGTGTGATAGAATCCTGTAACATTATTCCTTAGTTCCATCACCCTCATTTCCACAACACTGCAGGGTTCTCGGTTACAAACTCCTTTAATAAACTGATCCTGCCAAAGGTAATAATAATAATAAAGGCTGCTCAGGTGTTATTTTGTGAGGCTGTATTTTGTTTCCACTTTCCCATCCATGGCATTCGAGCCCATAAACCCAACACTCCTTGAAAATGGGAAATGGGGTATTGATGATGATTATGCTTGGAAAGTTTGTTGCTCTCTTAATTGCCACTACAGTCAGTATTCAGGATCATCAACAGTTGTTTGATATGGGCTTTATGGGGAGACTTTTCTTGTTGGTAAATTGAAGGGCAACTGACACCTCCAAAAAATATGCCAGGAAACAAAAGATCAGTTAATTATGCTACGGTAATATGTTTCGTGATGTACTTTGGAGGAAACAGTAGTCCCCCCAATTCACTAACAATAGAATCGCCCCTTAAAGTAATAGGTGTAGATTATTATAGTGATTTTGCTGTACACTGGGTGATCCTACAACATCCCTACCTTGTTCTGTAGAATAATATAGAGTCAGTAACTGTATTGCAGATATCTGCCCTAATTTGAACTAACATAGTGAATATCAAATTTGTATTGCAGTGTTAATTATTACTAATACTATATTGTATTGTACTGTACTTTACTTTACTTTACCTTAAATAATGATGTAATTTTATGCTGCTGCTGCTGCTTCCTGTTTGCTACCTTATTAATGTGGCCTGTAAATCATGGAGAAATATCATGCCGTATTTCTAATAAACTTATAATCTTCCTTATATAGGAGGAGTTACAGGACCGTAAACTTAATGTGGGAAACTTTTCTGCTTTCATTCTTCACTTGTTTCTATTTGTCACTTATTGAAGAAGCTAAAATTTATACTAATTTTATTTATCAGCCTGCAATAGTTAATAAATGTTGGACAATCTATGTATTTTTTTATATACTGTATGTTTGTTGTATAAGCTGGTATACTAAGTTATACTTGAAACAGTATTTCTTTAATGGAGTAATTTCACCTAAATCAGTTGACCTGTTTTTATAAGACTGTTTATGTTTGTCCTTGACTTGTTACGAGACAAATCCCAAGTTGTCGTGTGTCCTGTGTGTATCTCTGTCAAATAACATGTGTTGTTTTGTACACTGCTGCTTGCATTGGAAGGAATGGGCTCACTTTCCTGTAAGTAGTAGCCATTGTTCACTTTATTGAGCCATGTGGTTTATTGTCTCATAAGAATATGCATGATTTTATTAATTTGTGTGGGCGTTTGTGTGTATGTGTGAGTGTGTGTTTGATAATTCAGTATATTTTATATATGTGTTTTTAGCACTTTATCTGTGCGAGTAAAGACAGTGTAGTTCCAATATGAATACAAAATAATGGAGTATGCATCCAGAATAAGAAATACAGTACAGTATGCTAGGAAAGAAAATGGACATACAAAGTAATGAAAGTCACAATATTAGGAAGCTGTGGTAGATGTGGAATGTGTAAATGCAGCGAAGAATAGAATTCCCTTAGAGTACAGTAATCAGATGTTAGTTTGTGGTTAGTGGTAGTCATTACTGGTGTATTTTCTTAAGCCTGGTTTTGATCCCACATAGGATGGACATAATCAATGAGTAAGGTGTTCAGGTAGTGTGTCTTTGTTTGCTTTGATAAATTGGTAGCCTGTCTCATTTGATTGATTAATGGAAAAAACTACAATATTAATTGATATGCTTCAGAGCTTGCCTTCCAAAATCATGTATTAGCACATGCCCAAGGTTTCAGTTGGATGCCAAATTGCTACAGGACAGCATTGAATAAAAAACATTTTTGCACTGCAAGCCCTAAAGCTTGACACCTCAGAAATTTCAGTACTTTTTTTTTTCTTATACTTATCACAGGGTTTCTTGTCATCCACATTATTGCTTTGTCTTGCCACTTGCCTTTCACATGAATCATATTATTCACTCACGCTAATATCTTCTTCGCTAATTTTAACATCACTCGTCAGTGTCATGTACAGTAAGATTCCAATATTTGTCTCCCTGCTTCCTTCCCTCCACACTGCCCCTCCATCCAGGACCTAATGGTGGGAGATGAGGCAAGCAAGCTGCGGTCGATGCTGGAGGTGACGTACCCAATGGAAAATGGCATTGTTAAGAACTGGGATGACATGTGCCACGTGTGGGACTATACCTTTGGCCCAGAGAAGATGAACCTGGATCCCCATGAATGCAAGATCATGCTCACCGAACCCCCCATGAACCCAACCAAGAACCGAGAGAGGATGTTAGAGGTATATTTTTAAAGTTCAGGGCTTAGGAAACCCTAATGTTGCTCTTAAACAAAATATGGTATTGTAGAGTGTACATTATGATTGTTATAGATATGGAAATATGTCTTGATATTAGGTAAAGTGTGTACCATATGTGAAACCTGTGTATGACAATATTTTCCTATAATGTACCTTAACCATAATAACAGCTGTTCACTTTCTGTCATTCTTTTCTCACAGATGATGTTTGAGAAGTATGGATTTGCCGGTGCTTTTGTGGCCATTCAAGCCGTTTTGACACTGTATGCTCAGGGGCTGCAGTCAGGTGTTGTGGTGGATTCTGGTGATGGTGTTACTCACATCTGTCCAGTCTATGAGGGTTTCACATTGCCACAGATCAGGTTTGTATATTGTATACCAGTCATTGGCTGTTCACTGCTATCGATATAATTCTATATTACTGTAGTATATGTATTTATTATGTACCTGAATTCTTATAAAATTGATAAAATGAAAACTGTTAATGTGTATTACCTAATACTTTGATGATCACTACCAACAGGAGGCTTGATATTGCTGGTCGAGATATCACAGTATACATGATAAAGCTGCTGCTCCTAAGAGGTTATGCCTTCAACCACTCGGCAGACTTTGAGACTGTGCGTATGATGAAGGAGAAGCTGTGCTATGTAGGTTATAACATTGAACAGGAGCAGAGATTGTCCACAGAAACCACAGTTCTTGTCGAAAACTACCAGCTTCCTGATGGACGTATCATTAAGGTCAGTATGTGAAAATGTCTGGTAAGTGCTGATACGGTATTGGATTGAGGAGAGCTCTTGTAGCACGGAATTGTTTATTGGAAAAGAATTATATTGACTTTTTACTCAGACAAACATGAGTACTTCATTTGCACTTGTTTCTTTCCAATTTGCCTTTAATGATGCAGCTAGTATTATTGTTTACATTTACAGTAAATTATGTGTGTATGACAGGTGGGTGGTGAGAGGTTTGAAGCACCAGAGGCACTGTTCCAGCCTCATCTCATTAATGTGGAAGGTCAAGGCATCGCTGAGCTGCTCTTTGACACCATCCAGCGGTGTGATATTGATATCCGACCAGAACTCTACAAGCACATAGTTCTCTCTGGGGGCTCTACTATGTACCCTGGTCTGCCTTCACGTCTGGAGAGAGAACTAAAACAGCTTCACTTAGAAAGAGTTTTGAAGGTAGAAACATATTCATACTAGTATATCCAGTTTATGAGTGCTTATTGATTTCTGTGTGGTTGTATAATTTTGCAGTTTGAGTTCCCCTAGAACTGAAATAACAATTATCAAAACCATTTCTTCCAGGGTGATGTTGAGAGACTGTCCAAGTTGAAAATCAGGATTGAGGACCCTCCAAGACGAAAGGACATGGTGTTTATTGGGGGAGCAGTGCTGGCTGATGTAATGAAGGACCGTGATAATTTCTGGATCTCCCGCCAAGAGTACCAGGAGAAAGGTGTTCAAGCAGCACTGGAAAAACTTATGCCTGGTGGTGTATCATAAAGAAGAGAAGCTTAGGTTGGTGATCAGCATAATTTTTTTATTACTTCTGTCACATTGTTGTTCCGGCAATTGTCTGAAGAGAATACTGTATACCAGAACTGATATACAGGTATTTTATTATAATTACATAATCATAATGTTTATTTTGGAGTGTATGCTAAGCCTGCACAATACTTCCTTCCCAGGTCCTTGACTTCAGAAGTGGAGATAGTGAGGGTGTTGAGGTTGTTGGGTAAAGAGTTCCAGCACCACCAGAACAACACACAGGGTTGGCCACCACAACCACTCTCCAATATCCTGCCACTGCAACCAAACTATCTAGTTAACTATAATATGTATACTGATGAATTATTTTCTTTAATCCAATTAGTGCTGTATTGAGAAAAGTGTCAAATTTTGTGGAATGTAATTATTGTTGCATGGATAATTCATAAGTGTTGCAATAATAATTTGATAATGAACAGCAAAGCTGTCATTCCCATTAAATCATGCTCAAATACAGTCCTCCCTTTGGTTATGTGCACCAATACAGTACTGTTCATGTAAAGTGCTTACCTCCTTCCATAGAACTGGAATAGATGTTTCTGAACCTGTAGAGGTACTGGTGACCATATTTCTAGTGTGATTATAGGATGCTGCAGGGAACATATTGTAGCACAATTTTTTTTATTGTGTTTTTTTATGTGGTTGTTTATTATGTGGGATGTGATAGTATGTTGCCCAGTGGCTTATGAGCTTTGATTTGTTATGATTTCTTGTGTTTGTTTGTGTACTGAACAGATAAATTTTAGTGCTTGATGAGAGTACCTAATAATTGATAATTAATGCTTTAATTGAAATAGTCTTAAAAACTCCTGGTGGATATGATCAAAGTTATATTTATAGTTGTCACCCATATTCTATTTTTTGAATATAATATCATACTACAGAAGTGATCCTATGAAGTTGGATCAATGATAATACTGCAGGGAAGTGCTATACTGTTCTTATAATGTTAGGCTATGACTGACTAATATTTGTCCCAGCTGCCTACATACTGGTACTTGTGACTGAATGATCTTATCAGCAGAAACTGATGTAACAAATGGATGATGGTAGAATTCAGTACATTCCTTTTGCATATTTATATGGTACAGTATTTTCATTTGTTCATATTATGGCAGTATTTTGGGTCAGTAGAAGAGTAGGTCAGAATAGAAATGGGTGAAACAAAAGAACTTTTGCTGAATAGGTAAGAGTGGAAGAGATTTACCAGGAGTGCATTATAGTTGAAAACGCTTTTGGAGGGTGAGTAGCTGAGAATTCCGTGGGCTTGAAATGGGGAGTGAATGTGAGTGCAACTGGTTTTATTATTCCATCCCTGGAGCCCCCCCCTCCCAACCACTTCTGCATCCCAATTGAACATAAGTCAAGGGAGGACTGTAACGGGTTGTATTGTTGTCATCGAATGCAAGGAATATATATTTGTGATACATCTTACATATTGATATAATTAGTTAGTACTGGTATAAATTATTAAAGTTTCTTTGACAAAAGAGAGTAGAATATATTAGTCTTATCTTAAAATAATGATAAATACTGGTACTCCTTTCTAATATTTTTCAGTGTCTTCCCTAGTCTGTCATTTGACCCAATCATAATCTTTTGTGCACATTAAATCACCCAGTGTCCATAAATTCTGCACTGTAATAATGATTGCTTGTAAAAATTGTTAAGTTGTGAGTGAATGCATAGGAAGGTAATGAAAGTTAGGCCTCTCACCTACAGTATAGTGTTAGCTCAAAGGTGCCAAGTATATCAGAGTTACTGGTAAGTCACCTCACTTTAGTTTACTGTAATGAAATCAATTAATGAAGGTAGTCAGAATTAGTTAGCATTATATAATGTAATATAGAATATATCAGTATAACATAAAATTTTGTCAATACATAAAAATAACCAGGAATATGTTAGGTGGATGTGATTATGGTATCATCCCGACATGACTAAATTCAATATACATGTAATGATGAAAAACTATAATTTCATGAATGACACTTAAGGCTTTTATGAAAAGCACCCCGTGTACAGGTATTTAGGTAACTGGACTGAATTTTTGTATGGAAAGCTAATGGGTGTTGCATTCCATTTTTCAAACATATTTAGGTAGAATACTGTATTTTCACTTGCCTCTAAATAACCTAGTTATGGAGTTTTTACTCGAGGTATAAAAGTGGAGAGGATACATTCTTGTTGCTAAATAATAATTGCTTTGTTGAATGATTGTGTATAATATAATATAAACCTTCTTTATCATTATTTTAATAAACCAACCACTATTTAGGCCTGTTTATCATGCAACAGGTTTTTTTCAGAACCTCTGTGACCACACCTCTGGCCTGATAGAGCTGATGTTGGAGACTGGAGGTAGACATGAGAATATATAATACCATAATAGGGAGAGTGACATGTTGGGCAATGAGAGGTTGGAAAAAGTAAAGGAACAAAATTAAAGAGCCTGGTGTGAGAGTGACAGTGCTAATCAAATGGTTAAACAAAATGAATGAATACACAAGGGTTAAGGGCAAGAGACGGTTGAATGGAAAAATTTTACGATGTAAGATCTGGGTCAGCCTGGCCTAGGAAGCAGCTGAACCCAGATTGCATTGAATGAGTCCGAGAGTGGTTAAAAATAGACTTGTACATAAATCTGATAGCTTCCCTGTGGTAAGTAAAATAAAAATATTATAAAGTAATTAGCAAGAGTGTAACTATAATTATAATGTGGTTCCCTTAATCAGGTGGATAACCTTGTTACATCTCTGCTAATGGGTCATCCTCATCTCTTGACTAGCTCTGGTATGGAAAATCATATAATATTATGATAAAGTCTTTTGGAACAATATTTCATGTAATAGTAGACAGAATTGCAATAACTTTTTAATTAAATTGTACAATATAGAAGTAACATTGTAAAAATATACCCATTGATTCAAATAACAAAGTACTGTAGTGATATTTTTTATACGCCATTACATCCTAGCTTCTATACAGATGTTAGCTCATTTTACAAGTTAACATATCACATTTTCCTTAAATAACGTGCACCAAAATTAAGTATTTTCTTCATCAGAATCATCTATTCGAAAGTCTTCCTCTGGGTCACTGAGACTATCTTGAGTATTGAACTGTTGAGGTGTGGAGAGGGTATGCAACTTGCTTCCACCTCCTGCTGCACCTAACCGTTCCTGTTCTTCTTCCTCCACAATGCTTGTGTTGACATCCAACTCACCAAGGCGCTCACATCTAGTCTGGCGTTGGACTTCATCAAACAGACCAATTCTGAATGTTGGGGAAGTGTTTGCTGAAAATAATGTTTATTGCTTTATAAGTGCCTGTGAGTATAAGAGATCCACATATATATTTTTTTTTAACAAGACGGCAATGAGAATGCAAAAGAAGTAAATCTAAGTAAATCTTTAAGTTTAAGCTTTAAGTTTAATCTACTCATCAATTCAGACCTTTCTTCTCTCCTTGAAGAATCTTTGCTTTCATAGGTGCCAGGACAGTTGTGAGTTCCTCAGAAGTTAGAGGTTCCATCCTATGTTCACTCTTAAGAAGGCAAGTGTTCTGCTGTGAGTCTCTGATGACGCTGTACCACTGAGGTCTTAAGAAGGGTCGCCAACCACCTCCACTACTCATATTCTCATTTGCATGCATCATTCCACGCACAGTGACAGAAGCTGCATAATCTTCCAACACTTGACGATCCTTGAAAGAGGGTTCATATAAATATAAGGTATACAGTGGACTTTCTGCAAAGTACAATTTTCAAAGATTATAAAATGAAAGGGCAAAGCAAGGAAGGAAAGTCATTAGAGCCTTGTTTAGAATCAGGAAAAGTGGCTTAGGGAAAGCTTTAGCTATTGTATTCTATTCCATGATTTCTCATGGAATATTCAAGTTGAATATAACCATAACGGTAGGTAAATTATTTCTTGTTGCCAATACAGTATACTCTACTCATTTTGGTGTAGTGATGAGATAAAGTTATGATTCTGGTGTTCAATGACCTTACTACAAAATATATATCCGGTCAAGAAGTAGACAACTAAAGAAAAAATATACTAAGCAGTTTGGCAAACACACTTACCAACCATTCAGCCATCAATACATCTCCATGGGTGAGGTGTGTTAGAGCCTCAGCCACACTCTCAATATCAGAGAAGAAAGCCAAGCAGTTTTGATGTAAAAAGAGGCTGAAGCTGGCAGCACCCATGGAAGTTTTATCATATATGTTTTCAGGGTTCTCTTGCAGTGGTGGCCTCTCTTGGGTATGAAGATGTTTGGGTAAAGGTTCAGTGATGCCTTTCTCTTTGTTTCCTGTAAAAAAACAAAAAAAAACAAGAGAACATCAAGTCTAACACTAGTAGTCTCTGATTCATGAAATCTCTTTAAACAAAACTCATTGCTTACATTGTTGGATACACTGTACAGGCACTGTATTTCTACCTGGCAACACACGTGGGTAACAATTCTTTATAATAATGGTACTTACTTTTGCAATATAAAACTTTTCCAAGTGCTCTGAAGAGGAAAAGTGAGCCATCTTTCCCCCCAATTGCTACCTGGTTTTCAGTCCTGTCAACTCCAGGCTGTGATGATCCACTTTTATTAGAAAGGGTCCTGCTAATGGACTTGGACCTGCTCACAGACTTCTTTCCTTGCCTTGATGATTCAGTGAAGAGCACTTCCAAGCCATACACATCTTTTAATAGGGTAGGTAATACTGTAATAGCTATAAGCATGGGTGCACCAGTATCATACTATGTGCTTATAGAAGTCTCAATTTGTGTGAACAATGCATAACATTATGGTAATAATTTGAATTTTGGGTTGGAGTAGGCTACAGTACAGTACTATGTAATTTCAGTACTCATGTATGATGGCATAATGAAATTTTTTATAATTATCGATAAATACATTCTGAAGATAAGTGATGGCCCACCTTTTTTAGTAGCAAACTGGAGTGCATTGATGGCACTGCGCACATCTCCACCAGATGTGTTGGCCAGACTGGTGAGTGCTTCCTTGGTGGGTAGAGGTGTAGTAGTTCGGGACCCCTCTAGGCTCACTACTCTACTTAAAGCCTTCACCATCAGCCCACTAGCAATAGGGTTGAACCTGAGTAATGCGGAAAATATGTTAATAGTGTACCTTATCTGTATGTAAATCCACAGGGTAGCAAATTAATTCTATGGAGACAGTTTGCAATGAGCGTTTCACTACATACCAAATTAATAAATACAGTACTGTATCAGGAAAAAAAAATTAGGAATAGGTTAACCAAAATAACTTGTGCATGATACCAGAGACTAGAGTGGAAGAGTAAAAGTAAAACCAAGATTCCTTACACAATATTAACAAATGAAAGCTCCTGTTGTAAGTCGGGTGGAAGGAGATGTTTGGCACTACTGCTTTGTTGGGTTGAGTCTGTCACTATGAATACAACTGGGCTGCTGTTGCTCCTCTTGTTGTATTCTCTGTGGAACCAAAAAGGAAGTTAAACTGCAAATTAACACATCCAAACCCTCATTCCATCCACACTGATTTGTAAACATTAGTATAGAGACATGGCAACATACTGTACAGTACAGTATATGGAATAGAAGGATACTGTATTTAAGAAGTTTATCATTGTGAAGGGGGATGAGGATAGCCTATTATACCATAAGGAAAACTTTAAATGGTCTTGTGGAATGTATGGTAAGCTTTTCTACCCCTCACTGCAAAATGACACTCACCTCAGCATGTTGTGGAGTGAGGAAGGGTCCCTGGTAAAAACATTTGGAAGATCTTCTACACACACCAGATTTCCACCTCCCCTTCCCTGGACACATACACTGCTATACTTGCTAGTACGCACCAAAAACTCCCAAAATTGTGTTGTCTGGCTGACTGGTCTTACTGTATCTCCAGGGATCCATGTATTCTCTGAACAAATACAACACAATTATTTAACAAAGCATTACAATTATTCATGATACAAAATGTCATCAATAAATAAGATAAATATTATGTGGACTTTATCACTAATACACAACATAACCTTCCCAACCTTAACAACCTCAGCCAGTTGTATACAATTAATATAACCTCTAGACATTAAAAATCTTCCATTATACAGCATATTCTTTTGTAATCATCATCTGACTGTAAGAGCAACAACATTACTGATACTAACCTTGGCCCATAAAATGAGATTTGTATGGGGCTGTGGTTGGGTTGATCCACTCAATAAGGTTGAGTTTGGCTTCGCGAGATAAAATCTTCAATGTAGCAGATTTTCCACACCCGGAAGGACCAGTTAGTAAGAGAAATTTTCGATCCTGAAAGCAGATACCGTTATTATCATTAAAATATTACTTAGTACAAGCTTGTCTATGTTTGAATGAATGACAAATTTAATAGTACTGTACACCTATACCAGTATGTCACAAGTGCTATTAGTACATTTTAAAAGTACAATATGATGTCGTATGTACCAGTAACAGTAGAAACTTCACCTAATTGGTCTCCTACCTTCATGCCTGACATACTCTCCACCAACCATGTCTCCACCTCCTGCACTTTTTTCTTGTGTACAGCCAGGTCCTCTCGAGACAATGGGGCATAGCGGTCCACCCACAGGTCTGTACCACACTGAAACTAAACAAAGGTCATGATTGTTTTTCTATGATAAATCCAGAAAGCTACTGTGGCATCAGAAGCTTAAGGGGAGATTCTCTTGTTAGTATATTGGAAGGCTACTGATTCCTCATATAAGTATACCAGAAAACAGATGCACTCAATTGTACTAATGGTGGATCTGTTATGTGGCACAGTTTGGAGGAATCAGAGGCCTTCAAAATCACCAACAAAAGAAGAATTTCCCCTTAAAGCTCAAAAGAAATATAGGAGTGTATGGTATTCAATGACCTGCCTCATCTTAGATACATAAATATTGTGAATTTTGTAGTATGTAGTGTATCCTTTGAAATTAGTTCACCTCAATATTCACTGACAATTGTACCTGTTGGTGCCGTTTCTTGCCAAGGCGTGCCAAGCCATCAATCTGCCTCTGACGCTTCTTCACTCTACTCTCTGAACGGGAAGTGGAAGCGAGCACCTCCACATCATCGAAGGTCGACATAACCCATGATGATCCCTGAAATACAGTTATCAGAATCAAGAAAAAGTTATACATATGTAGTTTTAACCAATATGAAATTTATATAGTACAGTATATGAAAAAACGGAGCAATACAAAAAATATAATGAATTTGCGACGAAAACACCCAATAAGGAAATGACGTACATGTATCAAGAAGTATATATATTTGACAGAAAAAAATTATTGGGAGTGATTATGGACAAACGCTGGACTAATACCGAAAATATACCTTTTGTTGTCTGCTGCTTTTACTGGTCATAATGCAGTGTTGTCATCAGAGTGTATACAGCTCTGTAATAATACTTCTATATACTCCTGAACCTGTAAATATTCAGAAAAATATGGTTACTATATATTTAACTGTGCCGGACTGTGAAATTTTACCGATAATACCAATTCCTTCAAACTATACCAAAAAAAAAAGCCATTAAAAATATGACTTGTCTACATATAAATAATAGCAGAAATGTTAAATATCTACTCTATTGCCGGTTGGTATTACGATGTTTTTACCTTCTTTTTACCCACTAATTTATACCATTCTAATATAAGACACTTTTCTTACCTTAAATTATAATGTGAGGATGATGGCATAAGTACTAACCAACCGCTGTTTTAGGTGATTTTCCAGTTTTTATCTCATAAATAAAAGATTCTGTAATCTCTGTTGTACTTCTATACAAATTTGTTATTGTTTTGATCATGGGCTACGTACTTAAAGTTAAAGTGAACTTTTTAAAGTTTAATTAATCATGCCTTTAATAATATCCAATGACTAATATTAAAGAGATGAAAAAGTTTATATTATAACTGATATGTTTATGTGGTAATCTATTATTGCATGATGATAGGTAGCATATTATAATTATGATGGTTTAATAGTCCTTCCCTATCATAATAGTTCTTTTGTAATAAATAACTTTTTAACTAGATATTATATTATACCTCCATGGATACAATTGCGTTCAAGGAATTTTTGCCTGACAGAAAGGGAATATAATGGAAAATGCAAAACATAAGATTTAATTAAATTATCTTGTGTGAAATACAGTTGCAACAATTCTGTTAGGATATAAGTAATAAGAGGAATATATAGCAAATTCAGTATGGACGTCTCAGATAGGGAATTTTTAACCATAATAAGAGTTGGGGAAAAGCCGAAATTATTATCTGTCCACAATTAAGCCACAAGGTTAATAGCTAGCTGGTGGTAAGTGGCAAGAGGAAAAGGAAATAAGAAATAAGAGGAATATAATATACCAAATACATAAGGAATCTTCGTCTCAGATAAGGAAAATTTTACCATAAGAGTTGGGGAAAAGCTGAGAGGATTATCTGTGGTTAATAGCTAGCTGGTGGTAAGTGGCAAAAGGAAATAAGAAATAAGAGGAATATATATATATATAATTATAGCAAATACATGAATATTCGTCTCAGATAAGGAATTTTTGACCATGAGTTGGGGAAAAGCTGAAATTATTATCTGTTAATGCCACAACGTTGATAGCTAGCTGGTGGTAAGTGGCAAGAGGAAAAGGAAATAAGAAATAAGAGGAATATTCGTCTCAGATAAGGAATTTTTGACCATAAGAGTTGGGGAAAAACTGAAAGTAGTATCTGTGGTTGATAGCTAGCTGGTGGTAACTGGCAAGAGGGAAAAAAGGCTGTCTGCTCACTCTGCTGGCAACCAATAAGGGAAGGCACAGCGAGTGAGACCATAGTGGCGTGAGGTGGGTGGAAGACGTGGCAGGATTATTATTAGTATTATTATTTGTTGTGGAATTGAAGTGTCTTCCTTCACTACTACTCCTCATATCTTCTCTGGCCTCGTCTGGGTAAAGCAATTAGGTAGGTGTCGTGAATGTATATGTGTGTTAACTTAATAAGGTGAAGGAAGTAAGTAAACTCGTGCATGCTTCTCACTCTCTCTATCTCTTTTTTTCTCTCTCTACCTGTCAAACTTCTCTCTCTCTATATAATATATATGTCAAACTTATCTTTCTCTCTCTCTCTACCTGTCAGACTTAGATATATATATATATCTATCTATCTCTACCTGTCAAACTTATATAATTTATATGCGTCTCTCTCTAACTGTCAAACTTCTCCTTTACCCTAACTTCTTGAATTCTGTTTTAATTCTTATAATTTTACTCGTGTTTATCGTTGGTGACATAAGTAGTGTTGTACTTCAACAGGGGAAGAAATAATGTAGGTTTATTTGTGTATCGTTGGAATGGATTTAATAAGACGAATGCTCCTTACAAAAAGGAAAGAAATAGAAAGTAAATTGAGGTGAGCAGGACGTGGCAAGGCATAATATTACATTGGTATGTACCGGAACAAACCTCGATAACACTAAGGTTTTTGAAGATAATTATGGTCAGAGAGGATATTTTGAAATGGGAGTGACTTAATTGTATGACTAGACTGAGGGTGGACATTATTGAGTATTATTTTGGTTGTGGTAGGTAAAAAAATGGAGGTAGCTTGTATGCGAAGGTTGTAGTAAAGGGGATATAGCAGCCGGCATTCTCAAAGCCAGTTTGTGACGTGGGAAAGGAAAGGATCAAAGAACTATATATAAAAAAAGGTGTACAATGTCTCTCCCACGGCTGTTACTCTGTGTTTGCAGTAAATATTATATCAGGGAAGTGTGGCTTCTCTAATTAAAATAGGCCCTCAAGTTCTCTTACGATAAAGGGGGAAATCTATTTGTGCAGTCAGTGAATGAAAATAGGGAAGGACACCCAAGGTATGACATATATTACTAGTATTAAGGATTCTAGTACTGCAGAATACAGTAATAGAGTCCTTGCTAGTATTATATGATCCAAATAGTGAAGACAGACTTGGAGACAGCTGGATTCCATTATACCTTCCATTACAATGTTATTCTCGCCATCAACACAACGGTGAATCACGTAACTTTTGGGGCTGCTGAAATCAATAGTCTTTATTATATGGGATGTACGGTTGGCCACAGGAATTCTTACACAGACTATTTGGAAAGAGCTTATTATTCTGGAAGTACTGTAATGAATGATCTACCAATTAAGTATCTCTGTGATTACAAAACAACAAACCTAATAATAATGTTGTATTGCAATTACGTAGTGTTACATTTTTTATATGTTGTACACCCTCGAAAACAACAGCATGTGTACAAATTCTTGTGGCCAAAACAAAAGTATCTGCACCCTGGGATCTGATAAGATTTGAAACATTCAACGACTGGTTCAAATCGGGTGTGTTGGTATGCCCATGGGTATGCCAATATATCCGTATCATTTCCTGTTAATCTTAGTCAGTGTTTCATAATGTCTCAAACTGTAAAGGTGCAGATACTTTTTTTTTTTTTTTATCGAGGGGTACAGTATACTTTAAGGACCCTGTGATCGTGTATGATAATTGGAGGCTTCTGATTCCTCCTACTTATGCCACGAAACAAGCTCCTTCAATGTAGGTGGTGTTTCGTGGCACTATACAAAGGACTCACTAACCTCCCATTTTCTGACTACATCACGGGAGTCCCTTAAAGTAGGTATTATTGTTCTTACTGACCCTTGATTGTGAATGTATTTACCCCTTGTTGAGAACTGGCTATTCTGAATCAAGGTTTAGTTAGTGTTCCTTTCTATGTAGCCTAATCAGTTGTCAATGATGTATGGTTTGAGTGTTAGGCTGGGAAGGGGAGGAAGACCAGTTGGGATAGGCTATAGGTTCGTGTAAATTAGGCTACTGTAAATATTCCTTAAATATTAATAATTGAACTTCAGTGTCAGAAATATTTGAATGATAAGTTAGTCAGGCAGTAACTGGAGTAATATATATGTGTTAAGGACCCTGTGATCGTGTATGGTAATTGGTGGCTTCCGATTCCTTCTACTTATGCCACGAAACCAGCTCCTTCCATATAGGTGGTGTTTCGTGGCAATATTTGAAGGACTCGTTTATCTCCAATTTTCAAACTACATCACACCACCATAATATATTCAGTAAGTTACATATATAATGGAGCTAGGGAAGGAATTATTTAGAACCATTATACCGTGGATGGAAATGTGTTAAGGGACCCTGTGATGTAGTCAGAAACTTGGAGGTAAATGTGTCCTTCAAATATTACCACGAAACGCCACCTATAGGGAAGGAGCTTGTTTCATGGCATGTCAGGAGGAATCAGAAGCCTCCAATGCTCATACACGATCACAGGGTCCTTTAGAGTTGTCGAAAAAGCTGAACCCTATAATAAAGAAAACTACAGTGTATGAGTGTAACAATGCTGTAGCCTATTATGAAGGAAACTCTTTGTGCATTGCGTGTTTAAATTTTAGGTACAGTCGGTCTCAGGAATTCCTATACACCACTGTGAAATCAAGGGTTCGTAACAAGAAAATTTTACACATTTTTAAATTTCGTAACACCAAACTTTTCTAGTAATGTTATTTGGCTAATACTTGAATCAATCCGAAGAACAATGCCTACAGTATGTGCAGAATATAGACCACTTTTAACCAATGTCCTGTGTACGAATTCCTGAGGCCGACTGTACATCACTTCTCGCTGTGATATAAAAAAATGTAGTACCGGTATGTCAGACTTGTGAGAGACTGTGCCTGTCTATCTGGGTTGCTTAGGCAGGTTCTGTATTGGATTTGAGCTCTTTATTTTTTTTGTACTAGAGGCCTTCGTAAGGACAGGTACAGTAGGTCTGCTGGCCAGTTTAAGGACCCTGTGATCGTGTATGAGACTTGGTGGCTTCTGATTCCTCCTGACACTGCCACGAAACAAGCTCCTTCCATATACGTGTGTGTGTTTCGTGGCAGTGTTTGAAGGACTCCCTAACATCCAATTTTCTGACTACATCACAGGGTCCCTTAATTAAGTAAGCTGGTACAGTACTAGTTATTTTACACGTCTTATCAGTAGAGATAACATAATGTAGTTTGCATAGTCAACCATTCCCGTGTAAAAAGTTTAGAGAATAGTATACTTTTGATACATTAGAGTGCCTTCATTCCTGCAAAGTATGCCAGGAAACAGGACCAGATGAACATAAGTAATGATGACCTATTGTCTGTAGTAGTTTGGACGAATCATTTCCTCCACATTTATCAACACTGTAGGTATGGAGGTAGTAGGCCTATAGGCTATATAGCTCCATGGTACTATAGGCTACCCCCCATAAGAGCGGTCTGGTCTCAAACCTTATACATTTGGGATACACATTGACCACAACAGTTGGCAGCCAGCCAGACCTAACGGGGCAACTGACATTTCGTACTGGTTATACCGTTACAGATCTGAGAGAGACTATTGTAGAGCCCTTTCCCTTTCCCGTCCCAATATCCATCACTGCCTTCCTTTCCGATTCCTGAAGGGGGTGCGGGAGTAGGGGACAGGCTTGGGGAGGGGGGTTTAGGGGGGTGCGGGAGTAGGGGACAGGCTTGGGGTGGGTTAGGGGTGTGCGGGAATAGGAGACAGGCTTGGGGGGGTTTTGGGGGGTGCGGGAATAGGGGACAGGCTTGAGGGGGGGGGGGTAGGGGTGTGCGGGAATAGGAGACAGGCTTTCTACCCATCCCAAGTCTGTCCCCCTATTCCCGCACCCCCCAACCCCCCCCCCCCCCCAAGCCTAAAGGGACCCTGTGATGTAAAATATCGTGGCAATATTTGAAGGACTCGTTTACCTCCAATTTTCTGCCTACATCACAAGGTCCCATAAGATAGTATTATAAGCCTTCTCTAGCTAAAAATTATATGAATAACAAAAACAACTATGAACAACTTTTTTTGTTTTCTTTTCTTCGTGGCTGAAAACTGGTTAACACATTCCATCTCGTGAAAGTGGCTAGATAATTTTTTTTGTGAGCGCTCTCGTGCGTATGTGGTATTATTGTTTTTTTTTATATATACATATATGATTTTCTTTTATATTTTTTATTTTTATGATTTTCTTTCCTTTTTTTATATATATGATTTTCTTTCATATTTTTATTTTATATACTGTATGATTTTTTCCTATCTTTTTTTTTTATATGATTATGTTGGTAAATATGGAGCAAATTATTCCTCCAAACTATTCCAAGCAACAGAACACTAGTATTTTTGTTCATCTGGTCCTATTTCCTGGCATACTTTGGAGGAATCGAGGCACTCCAATGTAACACAAGTGAATTATCTCCTTAATTAAGGGACCCTGTGCTCGTGTATGGGTATTGGAGGCTTCTGATTCTTCTTGACTGCCACAAAACAAGCTCCTTCCATATAGGTGTGTGTGTGTGTGTTTCGTGGCAATATTTGAAGGACTCATTTACCTCCAATTTTCCGACTCCAAACTGTGCCACGAAACAGATGTGGATCCCGTAGAAATCATGAAATTAGTCTCCGCCACTCCCCACCAAAATATATAAACAAAGCAATACACCGAGTGACCGAGTACAGAGGTAATCAAATTATAAATACTTTAAATAGAAATGGGCGAAACATATTAGAGTGGATGGAAAAAGTACAATATGATAATGTTTAGTGACGATTTAGATTGCTTAGAAGAGGTACCATGACAGAATAATGAGCAACAGAGTGTAAATATTTGACTTTGCACTTGTTACACCTAATTTTTATGATATACAGTATACTAGGAAATGTATATAGATGAAGAAAGAGAAGAAATATTTGATCTCTCTAAGTTTGTGAAATTGTGACTATGTGTTTGTTTACAATCGCCTCGGTAGTCGGTATATCTTGTCCATAAATTTTCGTTACACAATTTTTTTTGCTTTATTCTATGTATTGCATATCAAAAAAGTATAATATTATGCGAACCTCTTCACTACCCATATGTTTTAGTAGAGAGAAGTGTGTTAACATCTTCACTATTAGGTAAGAAGAAAGTGTTAACATCTTCACTATTAGGTTAGAAGAAAGTGTTGATATCTTCACTATTAGGTAGAAGAAAGTGTTGATATCTTCACTATTAGGTAGAAGAAAGTGTTGATATCTTCACTGTTAGGTAGAAGAAAGTGTTAACATCTTCACTATTAGGTAGGAGATTGTAAAAGAAGGAAGGCTTATAAAGGAAAGAAGAGAGAGATTAGGAGCAAAGATAAAAAGGTAAAGAGAAAATAAAGCTAAAAAAAAAAAAAAAAAAAATAATAATAAAATGATAATAATAATAAAATGATAATAATAATAATAAAATGATAATAATAATAATAAAATAATAATAATAATGATAAAAAATAACAGTAATGACGATAAAAAATAACAGTAATGATAATAATAATGAGTAATGACAAGCACAATGGGTAAAGATATGAAGCTGTAACCATGGTAATAATTCTATGACTCGTAGCAATCAGTAGCATGGTAACAAGACAGTGCTAAGTTACAAGAGTTAATGAGAGATTCGTTTGTGGGTGAATTGAAAGACTAGTAATTCCTCCTAACTATACCGGAAAACAGAAGCCTTCAATGGTACTAATTAGGGGATGTGTTTCGTGGCATAGTTTGGAGGAATCAGAAACCTTCCAATTCACCAACAAAAGAATCTCTCCTCTTAATTAATTTAAGGACCCTGTGATGTAGTCAGAAAATTGGAGATAGAGGAGTCCTTCAAATATTGCCACGAAACACACACACCTATATGGAAGGAGCGTGTTTCGAGGCATAGTCAGGAGGAATCAGAGGCCTCCAATTCTCATATACGATCCTTAAGGGGGTGCAGGAGTATAGGACAGGCTTGGGGGGTGCGGGAATATGGGGACAAGCTTGGGGTGGGTAGAAAGCCTGTCGCCTATTCCTGCACCCCCCCAAGCCTGTGTCCCTACTCCCGCACCCCCTAAAACCCCCCCAAGCCTGTCCCCTACTCCCGCACCCCCCAAAACCCCCCAAGCCTGTCCCCTACTCCTGCACCCCCCTAACCCCCCAACCCCTGCACCCCCTTAAAACTAGATTGCTGCAGCCGTCACTGTGGCAACTGGCAATTCACGTCACTATACCACCATGAGAGTGACCTTGCTAGAATAGTGATAACCTTATCTCATAAATTGAGACGGAAGGGGTCCCACGTGAATGCCTCGTGAAGCAGGGAAAATAATTGCATCAGCTGATTCTTGTTACTACACCAAGATTAAGTAATGTAGATAACGTCACTTTGGGGTTGGTGATGCAAGAACTCAAAGATGTTGATTCGAGATGATTAGAAAAATGTAATATGACACTTCAGCAGAACTCAAAGATGTTGTTGATTCGAGATGATTAGAAAAACGTAATATGACACTTCATCTTTTATTTGTTGTTTAGTGTTTATATAGCTGTCATATATTTAGTTTATAATTACTTAGAGATACAACAGACAATAGTTAGTGCTTTGTGGTGATCGTATAATATATTAGTATTACTAGGTAAATTTTGATGATTAAATGTAATACTACACTTAAGCCTTTTGTTGTTTAATTAAGGGGAGGGTATAGTTTTGCCATTTATTTTTTTTATATAATAATTCCTCCAAACTATTCTCAGCAACAGGACACCATTATTTTTGTTTTAATCTGATCCTGTTTCCTGGCATACTTTGGAGGAATCAAGGCACTCCAATGTACCAAAAATATACTCTAACCTTAATGTTTTATAATTACTTAGAGATATACAGACAATAGTTACTACATGGAGATCACATATATAGGTATTTCAAGTCAAGGTTTTTGTTTAGGTTTATGTTGGTGAGACTTAGATGAGATAGGATTGATCAGTCTGAGGTGGGCGTGTCTGTGTCTGTGTGGTGCGTGTGAGAATATACTCGTGTTGTTGTTATTTTTAGAAGACCGTTGCTGTGTTTTACAAAGTGAGTCTTAATTCATCCACCTGTTGCTGCCTTGACACACTCTTTAGCTTGTACACTCGCAATCCAAAATATGTATCCAGGCTTGCTTCGAATAGCCTGATCGAGTGTTAAGAGAGGCTGTCTTTCTGTATAGTGTTTTTATACAAGGCTGTCTTTCTGTATAGTGTTTTAATACAAGGCTGTCTTTCTATAGTGTTTTAATATAAGGCTCTCTGTATATAGTGTTTTAATATAAGGCTCTCTTTCTGTATAGTGTTTTAATACAAGGCTGTCTTTCTGTATAGTGTTTTAATATAAGGCTGTTTTTTTCTATAGTGTTTTAATACAAGGCTGTCTTTCTGTATAGTGTTTTAATACAAGGCTGTCTTTCTGTATAGTGTTTTAATACAAGGCTGTCTTTTTCTATAGTGTTTTAATACAAGGCTGTCTTTCTGTATAGTGTTTTAATACAAGGCTGTCTTTCTGTATAGTGTTTTAATACAAGGCTGTCTTTCTGTATAGTGTTTTAATACAAGGCTGTCTTTCTGTATAGTGTTTTAATACAAGGCTGTCTTTCTGTATAGTGTTTTAATACAAGACTGTCTTTCTGTGGTTTCGTACAGGAGAGAACTAGAACAACCACAACCACAACCACAACCAACATGTCAGCCAAAGCCATAAGAGAAGCGACGGGGAAGACCTTACTGAACAATCATCTTCCCGCGGGAGTGTGTGCCCCTTGTCGGTTCGTTCCCATCACCGAGGATACCCAGTGGGATGACCTGCCTTCACAACACTCCTGGCTCAAGTCAGAGGTCAGTATTTATTAAGGGACCCTGTGATGTAGTTAGATAGTTGGAGATAAATGAGTCCTTCAAATATTGCCACGAAACACACACACCTATATGAAAGGAGCTTGTTTCGTGGCATAGTCATGAGGAATCCGAAGCCTCCAATTTTCATACACGATCACAGGGTACTGAATTATAGTCTAATCTAGTCTAATTTCCCTTATAATGTTTCTATATAATATGTGTGATAAAATAACTCTAATTATCTAATACATAAATAAATGTTATGTTATTATACCAAGCTCAAATGTGTCGACGTAAGGGGGTCTTAACCTGTGTTGATGTGAGCTGTACTTTAAAGGTTTTGGCACCCCTAGTTATCTATATATACAAGCCCCACAAACACTTAAAGATCAAACATCACATCCCCTATAATGACACCCAAATCTCAGACCTCACATCCCTTATCATGACACCCAAATCTCAGACCTTACATCCCGTACCATGACACACAATGGTTTAGCTGTATAGTCTTCCTCCTGTATGGTTATCCTGTATGGTTTTCCTGTATGACTTTCTGACCCAACTTCATAGGCCTACCTCCCAAACTACTCAGCAGTCGGAACAAGAGTCAGATCACCAATGGTCTGTTAATGTGTTGCTCTCTCTCTCTCCCTCCCTTCTCGTAAACAGAAACTGGTAGTGAAACCTGACCAGCTGATCAAGAGGCGAGGGAAACTGGGACTCATCAAGGTTGGCACAAACTTCCCAGGCGTCAAGCAGTGGGTCGGAGAACGTATGAACAAGGACCAGAAAGTGAGTACAGTATCCTATTTTTTTTTTTTTTTTATATAGGACCCATTCATGTATGTACGGTCGTGTGCCATAATATTTGCTCTGTGTTGTGTGTGTGTTGTATGTGTGCGAGTTGTGTGTGTGTTGCTGTACATACTGTTTTCCTTTTCCCTTCCACTTCTTCATCCCAACCCACTCTCCTAATTCATAGCACCCCTCCTCCCTCCTTCCCACCCCTCCCTCCATCCCTCTCCCTCCATCCCTCTCCCTCGCTCCCTCCCTCCCTCCCTCCCTCGCTCCTTCCCTCCCTCCCTCCCTCGCTCCTTCCCTCCCTCCCTCCCTCGCTCCTTCCCTCCCTCCCTCCCTCGCTCCTTCCCTCCCTCCCTCCCTCGCTCCTTCCCTCCCTCCCTCCCTCGCTCCTTCCCTCCCTCCCTCCCTCGCTCCTTCCCTCCCTCCCTCTCCCTCGCTCCTTCCCTCCCTCGCTCCTTCCCTCCCTCGCTCCCTCTCCCTCGCTCCTTCCCTCCCTCGTTTCTAGCTCCTTTCACTCTTCTAACCCTTCACTCTCTTTTATATATCTTGTCCAGGGTATAAAGAGATGACGAGATGGATAATAAGGGAAGGAGAGAGTGAGTAGCCGAGTGGAGTAAAAGTTGTGTGTTGTAGGCCAAAGTATGTCGCGTTATTTTTTTGTCCCTTTTTATTTCTCCCGTTTCTTTTCCCTCTTTTTTCTCCCGTTTCTTTTCCCTCTTATTTCTCCCGTTTCTTTTCCCTCTTTTTTCTCCTTTCATTTCCCTTTTTTTTCTCCTCTTTCATTTCCCTTTTTATTCTCCTCTTACCTTCGTCTCTCCTATTCCTCTTTCCTTCGTCTCTTTCCTATTCCTCTTTCCTTCCCCTCTAATGCCATCTTTACTCCTCTTTCCTTCCCCTCTTTATTCTTCTCTTTCCTTCCCTTCGTGTCTCCAGATTGGCAATAATTCGGGCCACTTCACCCACCACCAATCAGGATGGACGTGATAATCAGAAAGAGTGAATTCGTTTGTGTGTTTTCTGTCTGGCCGGAGGTTTATACTGTACAGCCACAATCAAATATCCACCAACCCTTTCCTTCCATCGTAGTAAATATCTTGGTAATAAAAAACAACACGTGTGATTTTGCAGCACCTCATAATAATAATAATTGAGGGGGTTGAGTTGTCTTAAGGTGTTGTTGTATGATTATATTTTTATATGATACTGATTTATTTGTTGCACCATAGAAGGATAAGTGTTGGTGGATATTTGATTGTGGCTGTACATTACCGACCCAGACTTTCGTATCTTCGAAGAATGTAAATCGTTTTGACAATTACAAAAAGAAAGAGGGTAGAATAATATGATTTAGTAATTATTATGAATGTAAACGAATAATTGCATCATCGTTAAATTTGGACTTTGTTAGATAAAATTTTATACATTTCTGTCTATCTCTCTCTCTTTCTCTCTATCTCTCTGGTTAATTAGCA
>JAWQEG010002833.1:22500-102500 GCA_033782935.1 Petrolisthes cinctipes | reverse complement strand
TGGTAATACCCTTTTGGTACATTGGAGTGTCTTGATTCCTCCAAAGTATGCCAGGAAACAGGACCACGTGAACAAAAATAATGGTGTTCTGTTGCTTGGAATAGTTTGGAGGATTCGTTTGCTCCAGATTTACCAACACAAGACTTCCCCATTAAGGTGGTAATACCCTTTTGGTACATTGGAGTGCCTTGATTCCTCCAAAGTATGCCAGGAAAAAAAAAACAGGCCCTGGTTAACGAAAATAATAGAGTTGTGTTGTTTGGAATAGTTTGGAGGATTCAGTTGGTCCAGATTTACCAACACACAACTCACAACTTCTTTTCCTTTATCTGTTCAACTATGGGTAACTTTCCTGTGTGTGTGTGTGGGCTATCTAACGGTACAATGTGTGTGTGTCTGTGTGTGTATGTATGTATGGCACCATTTCACACATTCCTATACCCCAGGCTACCTACCTACCTACCTACCTAACAGCTGCCAGACTCCACTAGGCTACATCCTTATTCCTTGGGCTACATTTCCTTGCTATGCTTTTCCTGCTTGTCTTCTTCCTATCTGTCTGTCTGTCTGTTAACTGGTTTATTTGTTTACTAGTCTGTCTGTCTGTTAACTGGTTTATTTGTTTACTAGTCTGTCTGTCTGTTAACTGGTTTATTTGTTTACTAGTCTGTCTGTTAACTGGTTTATTTGTTTACTAGTCTGTCTGTTAACTGGTTTATTTGTTTACTAGTCTGTCTGTTTACTGGTCTGTGTTTACTAGTCTGTCTGTCTGTTAACTGGTTTATTTGTTTACTAGTCTGTCTGTCTGTTAACTGGTTTATTTGTTTACTAGTCTGTCTGTTTACTAGTCTCTGTTAATTAGTCCACACAAACATTCCCGTCCGTCTGTCCGTCCGTAATCCTCTCGTCTCCACATTAATGCTCTTTATCTTATCTACGTTATCAGTAAGGTGAGAAACGCATGTCTTTGTCGATCGTAATTGATTAAAAAAACTTGCCTGCAATTTGTCAGTCTCCACACCGGATTATTATTATTATTATTTTCTTAGATACAGTCCCTAGGTCGTTTATAGGCCAAAATTAATTAATGACCTCGCTGTTGCTGCGCCTAATATCTATCAATCAGTCAGTCAGTCAGTCAATCGATCAGTCAGTCAGTCAGTCAGTCAATCAATCAATCAATAGAATAGTAAACGAGACTTAGATACAGTCCCTAGGTCGTTTATAGGCCAAAATTAATTAATGACCTCGCTGTTGCTGCACCTAATATCTATCAATCAGTCAGTCAATCAATCAATCAATCAGTCAATCGGTCAGTCAGTCAATCAATCAATCAATAGAATAGTAAGCGATACCTCACTGTTTGCTTACGAGGCCCTAGGATCCAGCCGGCAAACCTTGTATAAAAATTGTGTCTTGTACTTGCCTGGTATGTCTGGGAGCGGAAACGACCCAGAGAGGTGCATGTATGGAAAGGTTTGGGTTGGAAAGAGTGGGTAGGAGAGGAAGGGACATGGAAGGAAGGAAGGGTGGGTGGGGGGTGGGTGTAAATGTGGGAAGGAGAGTGTGTGTGAGAGGGAAGGAAGGGTGGGAGGGTGGAAAGAGTGGGTAGGAGAGGAAGGTAAATGGAAGGAAGAGTGGGAGGGTGGAAAGAGTGGGTAGGAGAGGAAGGGAAATGGAAGGAAGGAAAGGTGGGAGGGTGGGGAGTAAATGTGGGAAGGAGAGTGTGTGTGGGATGGGAAATGGAAGGAAGGGTGGGGGGTGGAAATGTGGGAAGGAGAGTGTGAGAGGGAAGGGTGGAAAGAGTGGGTAGGAGAGGAAGGGAAATGCAAGGAAGGGAGGGTTGGGGGGGAGTGTAAATGTGGAAAGGAGAGTGTGAGAGGGAAGGGAAATGGAAGGAAGGGTGGGGGGTGTAATTGTGGGAAGGAGAGGAGGGGAAGGAGAGAGTGGACTGGAAAGAAAGGGAAATGGAAGGAAGAAAGGGTGGGTCAGTGTAAAAGTGGGAAGAAGAGTATGATATGCGAGTGGTGGGGGCTGGATGGAAGGGAAATTGAAGGAAAGAGCGGGAAGGAAGGGTGAGAGGGTGTAAAAGTGGGATGGAGAGGAAGGGGGGGGGGAATATTAAGGAAAGAGGAGGAGGGGGGAAGGAAAGGTGAGAGGGTGAATGGGGAAAGGAAAACAAAGGGTAAGATGAAAGGGTCTGTAGATGTTGTTGACTGAGTCCTTCACAGAGGTCAAATATTTTCTGGAAGGGAGAAAGTGTCTGGTTCTGTGTGTGTGTGTGTGTGTGTGTGGTTCTGTGTGTGTGTGTGTGTGTGTGTGTGTGTGTGTGTGTGTGTGTGTGTGTGGTTCTGTGTGTATTTGTGATTTTCTGGTTGTGTGTGATTTTCTGGTGTGTGAGAGATTTTCTGTGTGTGTGTGTGTGTGTGTGTGTGTTTCTTTCCCTCATGACAGACAGGTTTACTCACTGGGTTTGTGTTAGGCATTTACACACACAGTGACAGAATAACTTGCACGTTTCCGTCCGTCGTAAAGTTAATTTCCGTTTTGTTATCTATCCCCAGTTTCCGAGAACAAGATAAAGAAAATAAATTACCTGTCAAGAACACCCAGAAAAAAAAAATATATATATAAAAATCGTACAAAAATAAAATAACAGACGATGAAAAAAGACGTCCTTAGACCTGAATCGGAAATAAAAATAATCATAAAATAGCGAAAGGGATCGAGAAGAACACCCAGGAAAAAAAATATATCGTACAAAAATAAAATAAAATGATAGGCTTGGATAGGGGCAAAAAAAAAAAAAAAAAAAAAGATAATCATAGAATAGTGAAAGGTATAAAAAAAAAATAGTCGCGACGAGACGAAAGGTGAAACTGTCTTGTGTCTCTGCCAGCTGGGTGATTGGACACTTGGTGGAGACATTCAGCTGGTAGTTAGTTAGTTACATGGTTAGGTCAGAGTTTTTGCTATATATATACTCGTACGTTCGTGTCGTTTCAGCTTTGTAAGTGTGTGTGTGCGTGTGTGTTGTATAAAGTGAGAGAGAGAGAGAGAGAGAGAGAGAGAGAGAGAGAGAGAGAGAGAGAGTTTTTGCTAGACACTCGTACGTTCGTCTCGTTTCAGCTTTGTACAATAAATGTGTGTGTGTGTGTTACCAAGCGATGAAATACCAGATTCCCATACTCTGCTGAAATGTTTGAGACTTATTTGGACCCTGTGATGTAGTCAGAAAATTATGAGGTTAGCGAGTCCTTCAAATATTGCCACGAAACACACACACACACACCTATATGGATGGAGCTTGTTTCGTGGCATGGTCAGGAGAAATCAGAAGCCTCCAATTTACATACACGATCACAGGGTTCTTAATTAAGGTTGTCGATAGTTTTATGTTGGGTAATAATAGAGTTGTTGTTATTTTCTATACTAATATGTCTACAAAACGGATTCACCATTCGTATACTGATGTGATCCTCTTCCTCTTCATTTTATTTCCTTCCTGCTTGCTGTCACACCTCTCTTATCACCTTTCTCTGGCGCTATATGACCTCGCTGTTGCGGCGCCTAATATCAATCAATCAATCTGCTTCCTGGCATACTTGAGGGGAATCAAAAGTGTAGGGGAGTTGAGAGGACGAGTGAAAGGGGTTGGAACGGGTTTGAGTGTGAATGGGTAGAGTGGATGGGAGTTAGGGTGAGAGAAAGAGTGCTGGAACGAGTGTGAGAGTGCTGGAACGAGTGTGAGAGTGCTGGAACGAGTGTGAGAGTGTTGGAACGAGTGTGAGAGGTTTGGAACGAGTGTGAGAGGTTTGGAACGAGTGTGAGAGAGTTGGAACGAGTTTGGACGAGTGTGAGAGGGTTGGAACGAGTATAGGATAAAACAGAGACGAACAGAAAGCATTATTATGAAGTTGGATAACACCGTACATGTGACAAAATAATGTATAGTTAGATTGGAAGGGTCGAGTGAGGAGGATAACCTTAAAATCACCTTCTGGGTTGGGTTAGGTGGTGGTGGTATTGATTGTCAGCCTCCCACACACACACAGTCACACATCGACCCCGCCCTGTCTCGTCCTCTTCTGCCCAGCCCCACCTCGCCCCGCCCCGCTTCTGTAATCTTTACTCTGCTTTCCCCTCCTTCTTTCTCTCTCTCTCTCTGCTTCCACTGTCTTGTCTCCACCCCCCCCCCCCCTCTCTCTCTCTCTCTCTCTCTCTCTCTCTCTCTCTCTCTCTCTCTCTCTCTGCTTCACTTCCACCATCTTACTTCACCACCAACACGTGACATTGTTCCACACTCAGATTCTCCATTCTTTCTTTTTCCTTCATTATCTTTCCTTCATTATCTTTCATCCATTCTTTCGTTTTCCTCCATTATCTTTCATCCATGCTGAGAGTATTTTGTATGAAGAGTTTCCTTGTCTATGATTCCCATATTATGCCACCTCATATCTTTCTCCCCTTAAGGACCCTGTGATCGTGTATGAAAATTGGAGGCTTCTGATTCCTCCTGACTATGCCACGAAACAAGCTCCTTCCATATAGGTGTGTGTGTTTCGTGGCAATATTTGAAGGACTCGTTTACCTCCAATTTTCTGACTACAATACAGCAGGGCCTCTTAAAATCAATCGCCTTTCATTATTGTACACCCCTTTCAATTTCCTTACAATATATTTCAGTCATCATTTACTCATTACGGACTTTAGATATATTATCATTTTTCTGCAAACCATTGAAGTCTCCAGAGGGAAATACAGCTCGAGCTAAATCAAAACTAAAGAAAGTCCTACATTTTGTTAATAGGCGGTATAAATTAGTATTATATGAAGGTAATTTTAATAGCCAGTGAAAAATTGTTTAATATATGAGTGGTAATTTTAATAGCCGGTGTAAATTGGTGTAGTATGAGAGGTAATTTATATAGCAGGTGAAAAAATTGTGTAGTGTGCGAGGGGGCGTGGTGTTGTGGTGGTGATGAGGGTATTCTAGATCTTGGTGAGGTCAAGGGAAGGGGAAAGGACGAGTGGTGAGTTGGTTATTACCCTCGAGGTGGCGTGACGTGGTGGTGGAGGTGTCATGGGAAGGGGAATGATAAGGTGTCTAGGGGAGGGATGTGGTGGTGGTGGAGGATAGTGTGTAGGTGTTCAGGTGTCTAGGGGAGTGACGTAGTGGTGGTGGGGAGTGTGTAGGTGGTGAGATGTCTAGGGGAGTTAAGGGGAGTGACGTGGTAGTGGAGAGATGTCTAGGGGAGTTATGGAGAGTGATGTGGTGGTGGTGGGGAGTGTGTAGGTGGTGAGATGTCTAGGTGAGTTAAGGGGAGTGACGTGGTAGTGGTGTAGAGTTCGTAGGTGGTGAGATGTCTAGGGGAGTTAAGGGGAGTGATCTGGTGGTGGAGAGATGTCTAGGGGAGTTATGGAGAGTGATGTGGTGGTGGTGGTGGTGGTGGTGGTGGAGTGTGTAGGTGGTGAGGTGTCGAGGGGAGTTATGGGGAGTGACGTGTTGGTGGTGGGGAGTGTGTAGGTGGTGAGTTGAGAGAAATGGAAGAGAGGGCCGGCCGGTGTCGTGGTTTACAAGTACAGTATTGATTATCTGAGATCACAGCCACGTGTGATCTCTGCCTACTACTGACTGGCCTTTATCCTCTCCCTCACACCATCACATGAGATGTGGATGACATAATACATGCAGTTATTGTATGAACCTCAAGCATATTCACTAATTTTCTTTGGATATTCTCCATTTAACTTTTTAATATGGGTGTTATATAGACATCCATACATATCCACATCTTTATATATATCCTCAAGTGGTATTTGAATTTGTATGGTGAAAAATTCAGTAGGTGTCATGTAATCTAATGCTCTCCCACTCCAGCTACGGTCCTTGGTCCTGTGTCTTATATATATTCTACTGTGTGCATAATAAACTACTGTTCCTGTGAGTTTGGAACATCCCATAGCATAGAACTAGTAACAGCTCTTCTTGTTACAGGATATACAAGTAGAAAGACATTCACAGATTTGCAAGTGGTCTGCCTGCTTTCCTGTATGTCACCATCATTATCATGCTAACTCTTTGTTTTTATTATTTTTCTTCAGGTTGGGAAGACGATTGGAAAACTGAGGACTTTCATCATTGAGCCATTCCTGCCTCATGACCAGAGTGAAGAAGCTTATGTCTGCATTTTCTCCCACCGTCACGGGGATACCATTCTCTTCACTCATGAGGGTGGTGTTGATATTGGGGATGTGGATGCTAAGGCCCTCAAGCTGGATGTGGCAATAGAGGAGAACATCACTGTCAAACAAATCAAGGAACAACTTCTCACCCAAGTCAATGGACCACGTAAAGAGTTGAGTGTTTTCAAGGGGTCTCTTTTTTTTTTTTTATCTGTGAACTTTACTTGGCTTGATATAACTATTTTTTCTTATATAACTTTTTTTTTATATATATACCAGGCCTTCATTTCCTCGCTGGATCACACACTTCCCTAAATTTTCCTTTCTCTTTTTGACTTTGTACTCTGATGGCCGGCTTAGCTTTCTTTTGCATGTGTAGCCTAGAGTTGTAATATTTTTTCCATGCCTGTAATTTTAGGGTATATTCCTTTATAGATAGATTCCTTTTTCTTGGTTGCAGAAAAGCGGGTGCATTCATCAAAGCACTGTATGACCTGTATGTGGACCTGAACTTTACTTACCTGGAGATCAACCCTCTGGTCATCACTAGTACTGACATCTATATCATTGACCTGGCCGCCAAGCTTGATGCCACAGCTGAGTTTCTTTGTAAAGCCAAATGGGGTGAGATTGACTACCCTCCACCATTTGGCAGAGATGCATTGCCCGAGGAAGCTTTCATTGCTGACCTTGATGCTAAGAGTGGGGCATCACTTAAGGTAGGATGCCCGTTGATAGAGATACTGTACTTAAGGGGGTATATAGCACATTGTTTGTTTTGGGTGGTAAATCTGGAGCAATTGATTCCCCCAAATTATTCCAGGCAACAGGATACCATTATTTTTCTTCATGTGGGTCTGTTTCCTGGCATACTTTGGAGGAATCAAGGCACTCCAGTCTATTAAAAGTATGCTATCCCTTTAATACTTCCATAGATGTAATACTGTATTGTGTGAAGTATTCCATAGATGTAATACTGTATTGTGTGAAGTATTCCATAGATGTAATACTGTATTGTTTGAAGTACTGTAATGTAATTATTTGGTTGGCACTGTAGCCTTCCTGCAGCTGTTTTAAAAGTGATGATATTCCTTTCCATCAGAACAAGACAACTAGATTTATTAGCCTATAGATTAGATTAACATATGAATGGAGAAAATAATACAGTACTGTACTTCCAATTCCAACTTTCCACAGCTGACCATACTGAATGAGAAGGGTCGCATATGGACAATGGTAGCAGGTGGTGGTGCTTCCGTGATCTACTCTGACACCATATGTGAACTGGGAGGTGCATCAGAGCTGGCAAACTACGGTGAATATTCTGGAGCACCGTCAGAACAACAGACTTATGAGTATGCCAAAACCATCCTCACACTCATGACGAAGGACATTCACCCCAAAGGAAAGGTATTGTATTAAGGACCCTGTGATTGTGTATGAAAATTGGAGGCTTCTGATTCCTCCTGACTATGCCATAAAACAAGCTTCTTCCATATAGGTGTGTGTGTTTCGTGGTAATATTTGAAGGACTCGTTTACCTCCAATTATCTGACTACAACACAGGGTCCCTTAAAGGCATGTAGAGAATAGGTTTGTAATGAGAAGGATTGTGATTGATAGGGATTTGTAGCCCAGTTCTATGTGGAAGGGAATTACAATGTCTATTCCACAGCGATATTTGTTTGTTAGCTTACCAACCAACCACACTTGTAAGGCTTCATTATTTTCCAAAATCTGAGTATTCACATTCACAAAATTTATCAACCAGTTAGATAATGATGATCACTGTATAGTTTACTCCCCAAATTCATTAAATAATTCACCCAGAAGTCATTTACGTGGCTAAGATTCTTTCGTTTGCGTGCTTATAAACCACTAGGAATGACTGTGGAATCGTCCCTTAATATAGAGATTAACAGTTTTATTTTTTCATTTATTATATACATCAAATTTTGGTGATTCAGATCCTCATCGTTGGTGGTGGGATTGCCAACTTCACCAATGTAGCAGCAACCTTCAAGGGAATTGTACGAGCCTTGCAGGAGTATCAAGCCAAACTGGTGGAAGGAAACGTCAGCATCTTTGTCCGCAGGGCAGGACCAAATTACCAGGAAGGACTCCGGTATGTGTTGTTTTTCACTCGTTCACCCTTGAAGCTTTGTCCTAACTTACTCTTGTCCACAAAATTATCATTTTTTTCACGGTTTTGTTATGGATAAGGGCTTAGGCTAATTTCCAAGTGAGTATTTTGCTTCAGATTGCTGAACTGAAGAATCCTTAAATACATTAATGTAAGAAGATAAGTTTTCCTGTTGCATGGAATAATATACTAGACCAAAACATGTACTGTGCCTTTCAGTGTTATGCGTGAAGTGGGAAAGACACTTGGTATTCCTGTACATGTGTTTGGTAATGAGACCCACATGACCGCCATTGTCTCCATGGCACTGGGCAAGAGACCTATCCCTAACGAACCCACAGCAGTCAGCCATACTGCCAACTTCCTTCTCCCAGGAGGACAAAATACAGCGGTAAGATTGTACTGATGTTTCTGTTTAAAATGTAAATTCTTGGTTTATAGTAATTTAAGAGAATACTATGATGTTCGTATAAAAGCACTGTATTATTCACACCTGTAGTGATGTTACCTGGTTATTTAAGTCCTCATTATGCACATCTTCCATGTAATTGGCTTCACTTAAACATTTAAGGACCCTGTGAACATGAAGGAAAATTGGAGGCTTCTTATTCCTCCTGACCATGCCACAAAACAAGCTCCTTCCATATAGGTGGTGTTTCGCGGCAATATTTGAAGGCCTCGCTAACTGCAAACTTTTTTATTACATCACAGGGTCCCTTAAATACCTGTATAGTCCCTCTTAAGTTAGATAGGATGGCATTTCACTTATTTTGGTTGCTGTGACTTTTGTTGTAGCAGTGATGTATGGTTGGTATAGCATGTATAGTTGTGGTCAATAATAATCATCCACATATGGGTAACTCCAAAATAAATTGCCGTCTAATATTTTCACGTTCTCATATAATGTTATTGTTTTGAATGGTGTAGTGAGTAACTGCTTGTCTTAAATTAGATGATGACACTTAAGGGGGAAGTGCAGTGTTGGTATATCTGGAGCAAATGATTCCTCCAAACTATTCCAAGCAACAGAACACCATTACTTTTGTTCATCTGGTGATGTTTCCTGGCATACTTTGGAGGAATCAAGGCACTCCAGTGTAACAAAAGTGAATTACCCCCTTAAGCTATTTATTGGAAAGTTTACCATCAAATGAACAGAGGGAAGCTGTTAAATGTTTACCTGAGTCATTCCAATGTGGATGATTATTATTGACCATGACTGTACCCTGTTCCAAGAAGATAAGCTCTTATTGTATTTGTTAGCCTGTATATATGCTATGTAATAAACAGATACATGTATTTGCTTCCTACAGTACTGTATAATTGGTCACTTGCATCTGTATTCTTATGTATTTATTAATTGTGGAACCATGACATTAGTAAGATTACATCATAAGAACATTTATTTAGCTGGGGGAGAATGCATGTATATATTATGTTGTACTATTAAGAGTAGGGGATATTGTATAGCATATTCCCTTCACATAAACTGTTAAATTTTACGGTTGTCCAATATTGATTGTCTTGTGTGTAAATAATTCATCTTCTTTTCATAGGGCCCTCCTGTGGAAATTTCCTATCTGAAGGAAATGTTTGCATCCACTAAAATGGAGGTATAAACTTGTGTGTGATGCTAACTGACCCTTGCCTGTGTGAACTTTGTTATAACTCACTCAGCATCAATTAAATTCCTTGATTCCATCAGGCACCTGTTACCATTCCCTGGTTTAGGAGCTTGGAATTATCACCCAAACCCTTGTCAATAATGTTTTATATTATTGAGCCTGATGCCTATAACAGAGATTTAGGCATGTATAGTAGTGAGACCATGTATTGTAGTATGACACAGTTTGTATAGTAAATGGTAACCCTTGATATACAATCTTCCATTATCTATTTTATCTTTTTTTTTTATCATAAGTTTGTTATATCCTTTAATATATACAAGTGTACAATATTTCTTCAGTTTTTTTAAGGCACCTTAGGTTTGACATAGAATCCATCACTCTGATGAGTTCTCTAGAAATAAATCCTGATGGTATAAAAAGGGTTTCTTGTACAGTAGTGAAAGAAATATATAATACAGTATATGGTGAGACTAAGGGTTGTATGCAAGTATAACCACAATCAAATATCCACCAACACTTTCCTTCCATTGTATTATCTTGGTAATAAAGAACATGTTTATGATTTTGCAGCACCTCATAATAATAATAATTGAGGGGGGGTTCAGTTGACATGAGGTGTTGTTGTATGATTATATTTTGATATGATACTGATTTATTTGCAAGATGGAAAGAAAGTGTCGGTGGATATTTGATATGATTGTGGCTGTACATTGGGGGTGTTGACGATGGAGAAGTACCGGTATGATGACAAGAGGGCCATCGTACCGGTACCACGCCATCATATACACCATAAACGTTCTTGCATACTGCCCCAGAAGCCATATACAAAGTAACACAGGGCTAGACAGTGACCATTAAGGGGATAGTATACTTTTGTTACTCTGGAGTGCCTTGATTCCTCCAAAGCATGCCAGGAAACAGGACCAGATGAACAATAATAATGGGGTTCTGTTGCTTGGAGTAATTTGGAAGAATCATTTGCTCTAGATTTACCAACACTGTACTACCCCCTTAACCTGTACAAGTTATTACCATGTATATGGAATTGTTAACTAGTAAATATTTTTTGTCTTGCCCATGCATTTTGTCTGTCGTAGTCCTAACCTGTGAAATCTTTTTTAACTACCTGGAACAACATAATGTAATGTATTTTGTGTGTAAGCAGTGCAAACATTTTATGTTAATGTTGCTCAGTTTTACTTACTAGTGTCTGCTTTATCCTATATTTGTACAGTGTGGTATTTCCTTGTAGTGAATGAGTTGTTTATAAAGTAGGCAAGTGTTTGGACAATAGCATATTACTAATGATTAGTTATCCAGTTGTTTTATCCCTAACCTGTTGATGTTGATTATAAAAAAAATTGAATGACCTGAGTTCTGAGTTCAGGTTGAAGAAGGAGGTAAGAGTGAGGTACAGTAGTATGTGATGGTAAAAGATGGTGCAGTTGAACAAGTAAAAAGTGAAAGAAAAATATTGTTGTATATGGCAAAATCTGACTGTTAGTTGTAGGAAACCCTCGTATCTTAATGAATGAATTATTGGGAACCCAGAGCCAATGTAAGATGGAAGGTGATTGGCTGAACTTTGAGTGGTGGTGAAGATGTTGACATATATACAGCCATATTTTTCTTGCACTTTTTACTTGCTCAACTGTACATTTAACGGCTATTTGAGTAGAGAAAGAAATTACATTTTACTTGAATGGTAAACACAATGCTGGTGACATCATGGTACACAGTGTCTTAGGTTTATTAGTCTTTGGTGAGATGGTGTGTGTAATGTTTACCCTGTTTACCTTGCAGCAGTCACCACGGGTAGATCGCAAAGCTGAAAATGTGCCGATATTGAATGCAGTGTCACCATCCAAGACTGCCGGCCAGCTGTTCCATGCAAACACAAAGGCCATCATCTGGGGAATGCAGACACGAGCTGTACAGGTAAGAGTCACTCACTACTTGGCTAACTAGGGGTGAACAGGTACGGGTCTCTCACTACTTGGCTAATTAGGGGTGAACAGGTAGGGATCAACTCATTACTTGACTAACTTGGTCTGGACATTATTTTTGAACAGGTACGGGTCACTCACTACCTGGCTAACTTGGGGTGGAAGTTTTGGGGTTAGTTTTGAAGTATGAATCAAACCTTTGGTACCTTTTATTTTATGAAAGTATGAGAGAATTTCATATTAAGGGAGGTAAAACTATGTGGGAGAATTGGAGGGCTACTGGTTCCACTAAACTATGAATGCCAAGAAGTAAATCCCTTGTTAGAAAAATTAAGGTATCCTATTTCCTGACATAGTTTGGAGGAAGATATTGCCTTTCAATTTACCAGTGAGAGAGAAATCCCTTATATTAATTAACACATGAGAATAATTGTAATGTATATATATTTATTACATAACCTCATCTTATATTCTCAGGGTATGCTGGACTTTGACTTTGTGTGTTCTCGTCCTGAACCATCTGTGGCAGCCATGGTGTATCCCTTCACTGGTGACCACAAGCAGAAGTTCTACTGGGGACACAAGGAAATTCTAGTACCAGGTGAGCATCTTTACCCAGCTACTATCATGTACTTCGGCATTTGAGGAGTGAATTTATAGGTTCACTCATAGATATTTGTTATAGACTATCTGTATTATATTGTCTACTAATTTTTGCAATGCTGTACCTAGGCTTCACTCTCATTTTACTGTTTAATGTTACCATCCCCAACATGTGCTCAACGGGAAATTGTCTGAATGTACCCTGTTTACCTCTGTATAAAATATTAAGGGGGTATATAGCACATTGTTTTGGGTGGTAAATCTGGAGCAAATGATTCCTCCAAACTATTCCAGGCAACAAGATACCATTATTTTTCATCATCTGGGTCTGTTTCCTAGCATACTTTGGAGGAATCAAGGCACTTCAATCTTTCAAAACTATATATTTTGTTTTTTTCAGTGTACAAGAGCATGGCAGATGCTATGAAGAAACACCCTGATGCTGATGTTTTGATCAACTTTGCTTCTCTGCGATCAGCCTATGACTCTACCATTGAGACCCTCAAGTTTTCACAGGTTAGATGGCAAAATTTAATGATGTTGGTAATATATGGTGTTGTATTTATAATAGATGTTGTAATGGCTTCCTCAGACTGCTCTAAAGAAAATCTCCGAGTCTCTGATGAAGGCCTCAGCTAGGTGTTGTTTACATGTTGGTGTGAGTGGGTATTGTGCCACGACATTTGAGGCTTCCGCATAGACACGTAGATAGAACATTAAAATCATGACGGAATAAACTATGTGACAGGTATTCATTGTTGTAATTTGTTCTTACAGATCCGTACAATTGCCATCATTGCTGAAGGTATCCCAGAAAACCTGACCCGCATCCTGATTAAAAAGGCTGGGGAAAAAGGAGTGTCTATTATTGGACCAGCCACTGTTGGAGGGATTAAGCCTGGATGCTTTAAAATTGGCAATACTGGTGGTATGATGGACAACATTCTTCACTCAAAGCTCTACCGTCCTGGCAGGTCAGTGTATAGTTAACTCCACTGTGAGAGAAACATGCAGTACAGTTGGCGGCAAAAATTATGTCATTATATCTGCCAAGTCATGAAGTACTGTATGGAAATATAAGCTTCACAGGCTCGTAAACTAAGATATAAGAGAGGTATATTAATTTACCCCCTGGTTATTATAATTCTGTGTGGTGAAATGTGTTGGTTCGATGATTAGAGTTTATGTTATCTATCAAAAAGCGCTGAGGGAGGTGACACGACATTTGCTGCCGACTGTACCTTTGCAAACAATACCTCTTCAATTATTTATTTGTTATTTTATTGTAAGAAGAATAAATCTGAATGACCTAAAACACATGCATAGTTGTAGGACTTTCTCACAATGAATGGTCGGTGTTGTCAAGCATTCCATTTTAAAATAAACCCAGAATATACCAACTGTGCTTTGAAGTGACAGAATGAAAAGTGTTAGAGGAAGGAAATTATGTTTGATGTTCCCTGGGTGTGTGTGTCAGAGGTTCAGTAACTCGGAGAGGAAGGAGTGCCAATGGTAACTGTCCCACATGTTAGTCCTCAACAGTGTTTTGTTTTCAGTTACATTATATTATACTCCATTATACATGTACAGTATTTTAAATTGTTTTCCATTTTCTTTTGTATATATTAGTGTGGCGTATGTGTCACGATCAGGAGGTATGTCCAACGAACTGAATAACCTGATATCACTTAACACGGATGGAGTGTATGAAGGTGTTGCCATCGGAGGAGATCGCTACCCAGGCACTACATTCATGGACCATCTCCTCCGTTACCATGACAACCCAGAGGTAAAGTAAACCCTCGATATGTAATGAATATGTAATTTACTGAGCCCGTGTTAAAAGGATAGTGCTAAATTATTCGTCTTTTATTGTGACAACTAAAAGGTAAAGTAAGCCGTCAATATGTAATGAATATGTGATTTACTGAGCTTGTGTTAAAAGAGTAGTGCTAATTTTTTCATCTTTTATTGAAGGCCTACTGTATTTCATTGCCAGATCCCAATTTTTGTTCAAGCATATGAAGTTGAATGATCTGGTAACTCCTAAATAGTGCTAAGGAAAAATATTAAATAAGATGTGGAGGTAAGAATTGTGTGAAACTAATATGTAATGTGTACACAGGTAAAGATGTTGGTTCTGCTGGGAGAGGTTGGTGGAGTGGAGGAATATGAAGTGTGTGAAGCCCTTAAGAACAAGAGGATTGTCAAACCCATTGTTGCTTGGTGTATTGGCACCTGCGCTGGTAGGTAGACATTATGTGCAGTTAATTTTGCTTTATGAACATGAATTGTGATTGTGTTTGTGGGTAGACATTATGTGCAGTTATTTTTGCTCTATGAAGGTGAATTGTGATTGTGTTTGTATTTATAAAAGATAGTTTTGATGACATTTAACACTGCAAGTAGTTTATTATGCTGTTAAGGAAAGTAAGATTCGATAAATATAGCATTTTATCAAAACATTAAAAAACATGAAATCAATTATGCACAAGTGTATTTCTGCATCATAATAAAGTCGCACATAATTTATTTTGCAGGCATGTTCTCATCTGAGGTTCAGTTTGGTCACGCTGGAGCCTGTGCCAATGCTGAACGCGAGACAGCTTTGGCTAAGAATAAAGCACTATCTGATTGTGGTGCCTTTGTTCCACCAAGCTTCGATAACTTGGGCGAGGTAACTGCATTGTTTACTTTTTTTTATATTGTGTATAACCCCACAAATGCCTGTGGGCTGTTCTTGTTATGTGAGGATACATTTGAGTGAAAAATATGCACAGTAATATTTTTGTTTTGCAGGAAGTGAGGCGTGTGTACGAGAAGTTGCTTATAGAGGGTATCATTGTGCCAAGGCAAGAAGTACCACCTCCAACTGTACCCATGGATTATAGCTGGGCCAGGGTGAGTCATTGTACTACTTGTTGTTGTATTAGTCTGGAATTGGGAATGTCCCATAGAAGGTTCACATTTATAAAAGTGAAGTAATATGTAACATGAGCTTCACTTTGGTACTGTAAGACTTTATATCCAGACTTATACAATTTGAACATATAAATCCAGAGCAATATTATTGTTGAGGAATACATGACACAATTTACTGCATTAAATTGTATATATCCATATCGATAATGCAGGTTGGCTAAGTGTTATTCTGTATTTGTATAGGAGTTAGGCTTGATCCGCAAACCTGCCTCCTTCATGACCTCCATCAGTGATGAACGTGGACAAGAACTTCTCTACGCTGGCATGCCTATTTCTGCTGTCCTGGAACAAGGTAATCTACTCTCTCTTATTGATCTTATCTTTGAGATAGCTCTAAAAGGTGAAATTTATAGTTTAGGATAATTCCACTGTACAGTACAGTAATATATGTCTGTCTGTAATATAAATCTGTATTTATGTGGAAACAAGATACCAACCAGTATGAATAATATACCTCCTATCTTTGATATAATTTACAGGGCTGGGTATTGGTGGTGTTCTGTCACTACTGTGGTTCCAAAGACGACTTCCTACTTATGCCACCACCTTCCTGGAAATGTGCCTGATGGTGACAGCAGACCATGGCCCCGCTGTGTCTGGTGCCCACAACACTATCGTCTGTACTCGTGCTGGCAAGGATTTGGTCTCTTCCTTGGTGTCAGGTCTCCTCACCATTGTAAGTGCTGCACCAAAAAAAGGAAAAAAAAGTCAGAATTTCGATATGAAATAGAAAATGTACAGTCGTGGTCAGTAATAATCTTCTAAATATGGGTAGCTCATACAATTTACTGTCTAATGTTTCACGTTCATATAAGATGTTTTTGTTTTAATTAACTAGTGCGTAGCTGCTTGTAGTAAATTAAAAGATGGTGTTTAACCTATTTATTGGAAGGTTTATCAGCTAAAGAACAGAGAAGCTGTCAAACTCTTATGCGAGTTAACCGTATATGGATGATTATTTTTTACCACCACTGTACACAGCTCCTTAAATATACTCATATGTACAGTCTGCAAAAAAAATATTGGAACTCCCCTATGGATAATTATAGTTGATTTCAATGTAAGGGTGATTCCATGTATATAAAGGAATCAATCTAGAACTTGCATCATGTGTCTTGAAGTGTATTAAGGGGGTATATAGCACTTTGTTTTGGGTGGTAAATATGGAGCAAATGATTCCTCCAAACTATTCCAGACAACAGGATACCATTATTTTTCTTCATTTGGGTCTGTTTCCTGGCATACTTTGGTACTCCAATCTTTCAAAAGTATACCATCCCCTTAAGGTGTCAATTAGGGAGGAGATGAACTTTTTATTGTACCTCGTTTTCAGGGTGATCGTTTTGGTGGTGCTTTGGATGGAGCTGCTCGACAGTTCAGCGAGGCATTTGACAAGGGACTCCTACCCATGGAATTTGTTAATGACATGCGAAAGAAGGGACAACTCATCATGGGAATTGGACACAGGGTCAAGTCTGTAAGTCTTATGTCAGCTATGTTTTTCTATCTCACAAAATTTTGTATGTACTGTAATGTGGTATTCAAATTTTATGAAAAAAAAAAAAAAAAATGTTTTATTCTTTTAAGTCAATGAGAAAGAAACCATTTGTGGTGACTGTTCTAATATTTGATAAAAATTGTAATTATCATTAACTCCTTTCTGCTTGCTGTCACACCTCTCTATCACCTTTCTCTGGCGCTATATGACTTTTCTGTTGTGGCGCCTAATATCAATCAATTAATCAATTATCATTTAACTGAGTATGCTTTCTACTGACAGCTGAACAATCCAGACAAGAGAGTAGAGATCATCAAGGACTTTGTGAAGAAAGATTTCCCAGTGACACCATTGCTAGATTATGCTCTGGAGGTGGAGAAGATTACCACCAGTAAGAAACCAAATCTTATCCTTAATGTGGATGGTGTAATTGGTGTTGCATTTGTTGACCTTCTACGCAACTCTGGCTCCTTCACACAGTAAGTTCCAGTCTTCACAGTTTATTTATGTATTATGGTCCTGTCTTTTCAACTAGATTATGTATTATGGTCCTGTCTTTTCAACTAGGTTATGTATTATGGTCCTGTTTTCTCAACTAGGTTATAAAGTTTTAATTCTCAACTTGTTTATATACTGTACCAAGTTTCAGTCTCCCTGTCTTGCTCTTATACTACTACTATATAGTTATGTACAGTTGCCAAAATATGAATTGCAACAACTTTTGATGGAACATTTAAGTTTATTAATGTCCATAGTTGTTTGTAGAGATCATAAGTATGTAATACAGGAAGATATGTATATTTCCTTCTGTATTACATGCTTATAGTCCCTACAAATAGTTGTGGATATTACTATGGTTAAATTTCCATTAAGATTAGTTGCAATTCATATTTTGGCAACTGTACAGCCTGCAGCATAAATTCGCGTCCATCTCATGTACTTAGTATTGCTAATATGACCAGATAGTTGCATTCTGAACTAATTTTTACTCCAACAATACACGTAATTTACCATATGAGAACTATATCTGTCATCATTGCATTAAAACTCTATTACAACATCAATATTGCTACTACATACGCAGGTGGAAATGAAGCGAACTTATGCTGCCGACCGTACATTGTATTCTGCAGTAATAAATGTGTGTGTTTGCTATTACACTTTAACAATAAATATACCTGTAAAGACCTTCACTCACACACACTAATTGCATTTCATTATCGTGTTCAATGTTATTGCGTCCACCAACAGGGAGGAGGCTGAAGAATACATCAGCATCGGCACCATCAATGGTCTCTTCGTTCTTGGCAGATCAATGGGATTCATTGGTACGTGGAAAGTTATTTATTTTTTTTATTTATTTTTTTTTATCATTATTGCTGATATTAAGCTCCTCTTTGGAAACATTCATTAAAATTTGTTCTTTCTTTTTTCAGGTCACTTCCTTGACCAGAAGAGGCTGAAACAAGGGTTGTACCGCCACCCTTGGGATGATATCTCATATGTCATGCCTGAACATTATTCTTCCTAAAGTTGAAAGATACATATGCTTTTATCAAGTCCCACAGTGTGTTAGGAAGGAAGGATATGTCATATAGGGTTGATGAGATCATTTTTAAATCATCACAGAACAGTATTCATCATTTTACTTATTTTTACTGGGATAACTATTTAGAGATTCAAAGCTACAAGCAAATACTGAAATGCATTAGTGAAATGTTTGTTGTATTATCTGGTGCTTGATTGAATGTGAATGATATTTGTCAGGTAAACCACTTTCTTCAGATTAACCTTATCTTTCATAATGATGCACTGGACTAAGCAACATTATAATCTGTCACTCTCTAGGGAATTTGTACTGAATATTATTTGTGTCCTGAATGACAAATTACAGTAGAATATTATTAAACCATTGTGTTGTTGTTGTACTGTATGTGGCGTTCTAATAATTTGTATGAATATTAGACAGTCATTTTGTGATTCATTGAGAAATTTAAGGGACCCTGTGATGTAGTCAGAAAATTGGAGATAAAAGAGTCCTTCAAATATTGCTACGAAACACCACCTACAGTATACGGAAGGAGCTTGTTTCGTGGCATGATTAGGAGGAATCAAAAGGCTCCAATTCTCAAACTATCACAGAGTCCTAAATAAGTATGAAGTACAACAAGGATCAATATGTATAAAATATGAGACTAATCAGAGTGCTAATATTATATCAAGTCGGTATTGGCGGTTTAATTCCACATGATTCGAGTAGGGAATTATTATTATTATTATTATTATTATTTTTTTTTTTTGAAGCAAGCATATCATTATACTATGGTACAGAGCATCATTATGGTTGAGACTGTTACTTTTATTCTCTCACTTTTATTGTGAACTCGGCACTTTGTTTGATTTTTTTGTTTCATCCATTGTTTTTATTTGAATAAAAAATATACCTGGAGTTGAAAGTATTTTGAGATATTGAAAGGAGTATTGGCTTGTATAGTTTTTATTTTATTTGCACTTCACATATTAGTTACAGACACTTAAAATTTTTGAAGGTACTGAAGATAAAATTGTTGGTAATATGTATTGGCAAACAGTTTATTGCCTCAAAGGAACAGAGATTATATTGGTGTGTTGGACACCTTCAGAATGATCTAAGAGTGAAGCAACTATCAAGAACAAAAGCTCTGAATTGATCTTAAAGGAGGAATGTCATCAGAAAATCATAGAATGGTAAAATATACATGCATTATAAATGCCTTACAAAAAAACAAAATTAAGTTATTGAATTTATCTTCTTACTTTATAAAATTTGTAGGCAACCCATTGGGCCTATACATTTTGAAAAATGTAAAAGAGTGGTAGTATATTAAAGTAATATTTTTCTTGTTTTAGAAATTGTGTTTGTTGTATTTCAAGTGTATAACATTAATGTGTTTGCTAGTGTACTGTAATGTCTTGATTGTGACAATATTGGTGCATTATAAGTAGTGTAGATGTTGTCATATCACACACTAGTTAGAACTGTGCACTAATCCCTCCATTCAGTGCTTTAGACCAGAGTATTTTATCTAATTCATAATCCCTCAAAGACTGTACATGTTGCACAAGAATACAGTATTTTGACAATTAATGCATTATGAAAATACGAACTTTATATTTGATGAAACAACAGTACATGAATATTTTTGAATAGTTAAATGGGAGAGTACTTCTTATCACTGTAAGGAGTAATTTAATTCCTATAGCTTTAGGACTCTCTTCACTCATAGTATAACAGGAACTCAGTTGTAGTAAACAATATTGTACTACTGTAGTGAAGAACTTGAAAACAATATGTTGTCCTCAAGATTATTTTATGATTTACATGAAAAGTGAATGTCAATTAATACACTGTATGCTCTCTATTATTACCTGACATTATAAATTGTTACTGTTGGTGATGTAAATCAATGTTGTAAGTTGTTAATTGTTTCCTTGATGTATGTGTTGATTAGAATGTTTGATAGATATTGGTTACTAAAGAGAATCTTTTTGTTGTATTGTGAGTGTGTTTGTTATGAGGTCTGCCTTTTTGCACTGTAGTGATAATATGCTGCACAGCAACAAAACTAATTTTTAGTGAGATGTCAAGCAGATAAGATAAGAAACTGTATAGGCTGTGTTGGCAGCTGGTCATAGAGGAAACTGATAATGTAGCCTTTCTCTGTAGCTCAAAAAGTCAGAAGTTTTTTTAGCACAAATTCCAAAGGAATATCTGAAATTTTATTTTCATAAGTTTTCACATGTTGCAGTTGACAAGGAGACTAGTGTGTATAATTTTCATGGAATCATGATTTTAAATTATTACAATTCTGTAGAAAGATTTTTTTTAGTTAATATAGTAAATATACTGTATATTTAGTTAAAAAGGTAAAGTATTTGTTCATGAAATGAATTACGTATACAGTACTGCAGTTGCAGCATCATGAAGTGCAACCATAATGCAGTATAATTTTGTTGCAATGCAGTTCAGTACTGTATATCATAAAAGATGAAGGATGTGTTTTATCATATTTTTTTTTTACAAAGTGTATATTATAATTTTATTGAGTTTATCCTTTACCCTCAATCTATGATACATTCCATTCTTACATTGGTATTTGGTTGTGTGGAGTATAAATTGAAAGAATAAACTATTTACGTTTTATAGGGACAAGTTGTTTGCATTATCATTCTATCTACAGTTCAGGGATGCCTTAATTGTTCCCTCATGGAATTCCCACCTGAGGGGACTGCCATGATAAGAACCTCCATTTTTCTTTGTTTTAACATTCCATCATCTATCCTTTCCTTCAACAAGTAGTCTAGATTAGTTTCCCTTTACGTTCATTCCTCTTTGTATTCCTTTCTTTATCTAGCTTCCCTTTACGTTCTCATTCCCCTTTGTATTCCTCGCTTTATCTATCTTCCCCTTTACGTTCTCATTCCTTCCTCTTTCCCTTTTCCCTTAATCTTTCCCTTTACTCTTTCTCTTTTCCTTTTATACTCTCATTTTATTCGTTCCTTTGAGCTTGACTGGCTACTCAGCTTTTGTCTTAACTTGTCAGAAAGGCGAGATATTATGAGCCATTGTAACAACGGGGTGTTGTTACTATTGGGGTGAACAGACTCGATTGTACAGTTGCCAAAGGAGGAATTGTGACAACTATTGATAGAACATTAAATATAGTAATGTCAATCTATAGTTGTTTGTTGGGATCATAAGTATGTATTACAGAAGGATATGTATATTTCTTTCCGTTATACATGCTTATAGTCCCTTCAAATAGTTTTGGATATTACTATGGTTAAAGTTCCATCAAGATTTGTCGCAATTCCTCTTTTGGCAACTGTACACGGTAACAATTTATTAGTATAGCTACAAAGGTTTGTTCTCACACTGGTAATTCCTGGACTCAGTAGCAAGGTAAGTGAGGGTTGTGGTTGTAGAGGGCAAGCACCTTGTAGAGAGTGAGTCTTGTCTGCTGTGGCCGTGTGGAGAGAGCTGCTACAGGAAGGAGTGTGGTGCGTTGTGACTTGGTAGAACAACGGGTGAGGTCAGCGGCGGAGGCAAGTGGTGAGTGCAGGTCGAATGCTGGCTGTAGAATTATTTGAGCTTGGCACGTCCCGCTCCTTTTATCTCGTTTGGCTGGCTGAACGCGACAGTGTCATGGGGGTCCCCAGTGGCAGGTGAACAGGTGAGGAAGGGGAAGCGGAAGGTGCTTGATGTCTGCTACAACACCATGGATGTTCTTGCATATGACCCTACATCCTACATCCTACAGGGTCTTTTTGGCCTAAGATCATTTTCTTTTATCTTCAAATTAGTCATGGGAAAAGTTTAGAGATGCTTTATTTCAGTAATGTATAATAAATTGCCGATAATAGATGCATATATACATAGAGTACATTCAGTTTTACCGATATATGAATGATGGTCTGTATTTAAACTTAGCGCTAAATTTGGTCAACTTTCTGCTAAATTTGATAAAATTTTCTGCTGCATTTGATAAAATTTTCGCTAAATTTGATAAACTTTCCGCTAAATTTGATTAACTTACCTCTGAATTTGATCAACTTTTCATTGCATTTATAAATTTTCCTCTAAATTTGATTAACTTTTTGCTAAATTTGATAAACTTCCGCTAAATTTGATTAGTTTTCCGCTATTTAATTAATATTATAGGTATGGCCCCCCTGACAGTGAGGAAGGAAATAAATAAATAAATGTATAATATGAAGGAAATAAATAAATAAATGTATAATATGAAGGAAATAAATAAAGATAACATAATAATTCATCATATATTAATTAATGTAGCTAAAAATGAAGTTAATTTTAATACCATATAAATAATAATAGGTATGGGCCCCCTGGCAGTGAGGAAGGAAATAAATAAATAAATGTATAATATGAAGGAAATAAATAAAGATAACATAATAATTCATCATATATTAATATAGCTAAAAAGGAAGTTAATTTTAATACCATATAAATAATAATAGGTATGGGCCCCCTGGCAGTGAAGGAAGGAAATAAATAAATAAATGTATAATATGAAGGAAATAAATAAAGATAACATAATAATTCATCAAATATTAATATAGCTAAAAAGAAAGTTAATTTTAATACCATATAAATAATAATAGGTATGGGCCCCCTGGCAGTGACAACACGACAACAACAACAATAACAAAACAGCCAGGTGTGGTGGTGGTGGAGGTACAGGTGTGTTAATTAATTATCTAACCACACATACACACACACAGGGGTGAAAATAAGACATACACACATAGACAGGGGTGAAAATAGACCATACATACATACATATAGGGGTGAAAAAAATAAGATACATAGGGGTGAAAATAAGATACACACATACATACAGGGGTGAAAAAAACGTACACACATACATACAGGGGTGAAAAAACATACATATAGAGGTGGAAAAAAGATATACACACATACATATACATACATACAGGGGTGAAAATAAGATACACACACACATACATACATACAGGGGTGAAAAAACATACATACATACACGCACACACACACATACACACACAGACAGGGGTGAAAAAAGGTTCTTCAATACAGTACACGTGTGAGTATAGAGACGTCAAGTGCCACGCTAGCATTAGTGGGATTAAAGGGATTATTTACTCGTGGTGGGATTAAAGGGATTATTTACTCGTAGTGAAGGGATTTTTAACTCAGTGGTAGGATTAAAAGGATTATTTAATTGTGAAGGGATTATTAACTCAGTGGGGGGATTATTTACTCGTAGTGGTGGGATTTTCAAGGGATTATTTACTTGTGGTAGGATTAAAGGGATTATTAACTCTGTGGTGGGATTAAAGGGATTATTAACTCGTAGTGGTGGGATTATTAACTCTGGTGGGATTAAAGGGATTATTAACTCTGGTGGGATTAAAGGGATTATTAACTCTGGTGGGATTAAAGGGATTTTTAACTCTGGTGGGATTAAAGGGATTATTTACTTGTGGTGGGATTAAAGGGATTATTAACTTGTTGTGGTGGGATTAAAGGGATTATTATTTATTGAACTCGTCATTTATTTACTCGTCATTATACATTTGAGAATATTCGAGTTAATTCATTATAATTCATACCAGTTGATGTGTGTAATAATTTTGGATTCGCAGTTTTATCTAGTGTTAAGGACCCCTGAAAAATTGGAGGCTTCTGATTCCTCCTGACTATGCCACGAAACAAACAAGCTCCTTCCATATAGATGTGTGTGTGTGTGTGTGTGTTTCGTGGCAATATTTGAAGGACTCATTTACCTCCAATTTTATGACCACATCACACACAGGGTCCCATAACTCAGACAATATTGCTCGGTGTTACTTTATCCGAGGACCAAACATCCCGTCCGTCGTCAAGTGATTGTGAAGTTTTACTGGCACATCTTCATTCAGTATATATATTATCCATATCGTGTGCCGCTGAATTCTGTACCATACCGCCACTTTTCACTCTGTACATTATGAGTAAGCAGTGGTTATTTTACCCGTTGTAGTAATTTAAGGGGATTGTATACGTTTGATGTATTGGAGCTCCTTGAGTCCTCCAAAGTATGCCAGGAAACAGACCCAGATGAAAACAAAATAATGGTACCGTATCCTGTTGTTGCCTGGAATAGTTTGGAGGCATCATTTGCTCCAGTTTTACTGCCCAAAACAATGTGCTATATATTGTACCCCCTTAAGGACCTGTGATTGTGGATGGGAATTGGAGGCTTCTGATTTCTCCCAACTATGTCATGAAACACGCTCCTTCCATATACGTGGTGTTTCGTGGCAATATTAGAAGGACTCACTTGCCTCCAATTTTTTTTCTACATCACAGGGTCCCGTAAGGCACTCGGGATAGACAACACCACATAGTGAGGTACAGTAGCGGCACATAGTCCTTGATCAGACTTCCCTTTACACCCCTGTCAAGGACTATGTGCCGCAACTGTACCGTAGCTACTATTGCCTACTATTGACATAGCACACACATTGGTAACCTAACCACACACCCATGTAAATACCTATACCTATACATTTACACAAGAATACCTTTTTCGCAATACAACATAATACTGTAATTATGATATTTAATGTTCTATACCAGTACTGTATCTGAAATATCAATACTTGTATTTATAACAGAATAATGTCAGTCATTTCAGATGAGGGAAAAAAGGCCCACAAGGTCAAGATGAACCTGGGAGCATCAGTACGAGTGAACAGGTGTGGTTTGTGTGCGTTGGTGAGTGTACTGGTAATAGTAATGATGCTGTACCAGTTTGGGGGTGAGAATGAAGTGAAGAGTGACCTTCCCCCTGAAATGATCAGTCTCAAAAGCTTGCTGTCTGCTGCCATCGACGCTGCTGAACGTGGAGGAAAAAATGTAAGTAATATGAAGAGGCATATATCTGACGGATGTTCGTACAAGGTTTAGATATGTTCTGCCACCTTGTATGTCTGATGGCTGACTTATGAACCCATATCTATCTGTTTAGAATAAGACGCACCTCTGAACACAACGTCTCATCCTACCCTATGCTCAATGAGGGGCCACGTTTCAGGCGTGTCCGTTTTATATGTCCGCAGATATACAAAATCCAACTCTTCCAACAGGTTTATGATGTCCGTGTGAAAGCAGAACTAAACGAGAAAAGTAAAGGGAAGACACTTGAGAATGCCAATGATCCGGTAACTAACGGTGATATAATGTCTCACCGCACTATGTTCCAGTCACTCCAAAGAGCTTTCCCTTCAGTTAAGGTAAGATCAAAAATAGCCTTTATTATTTCTATCACTCATGAGAATTTTAGTTACCATGTACATTATCGAGAGAATCATTTGCCACATTCCAGTAACCCAGTTATTGCTTGACTATTTATGAAATATCTCCCGTTACCAAGCTATTTATAATATAGTTATGGACGTGAAGTGGGAGTATTGTAAATATGAGTGTGGCCTACTTCAGTGGACATTCTGTCTCTTACTCTCACACAGCAAAATATAGTACAGTATATTAACTTATTTTGTAGCTATAGTATTGCTATTCCAGTAATATATATTCACCTCTTACTCTGTGACAGATAATCTCTGAGGAGAAAGATTCAATAACGAGTGACACTGTTGATCCCGCTGACATTACGAGGCAAGATATTGGAGAGACGTTAGCAGATAATGCCTTTGTACCAGCACCTGACATTCGAGTATGGATAGATCCCCTGGATGCCACTCAAGAATACACAGGTTAGATAAGCACACATTGGGTAACTTTTAGGAGAAATTATTTGTTTGCTATATTCTTACACAACTTATTATTCAGGACTGCCACACAACAGTTCATAATCTCACAACACGTGAGTACCCAAGTTTATGATGTCAGAATTGTTTTTATCAAATATTAACACATTATTCTTTGCAGAGAACTTACGTCAGTATGTGACAACTATGGTGTGTGTAGCAGTGAAGGGCTATGCCACTATAGGAGTCATCCACAAACCATTTGAACATTACACAGCTTGGGGATGGGCTGGTAAAACTACTTCACCTGACTTACAGGCTGCAGTAGCACAGGTAACATTCTTCTAGATCTCAGGTAATACAGTATTATCAGTACTAAGGAGCAGTAATTTTGCTGAATTCATAACTGAAAATGATACTGTGAGCATTAAATTGATTATAGTATTTCTGTATTACTCGTTATTATATTTTAGTGTAATGTTTGTTTAGTGATGCTGTTGACTTGGTAAATATTCCATTCCTATTTGATTAATTTTTCATATAGAAGTGACACCCATACTGTTTGAGTAGTATGAGTTTTGATTCTCAGAGCCCAGGGGTGTACATGTTTAAATCCTGGCCACAGTGGTGGTATTGCTGTATTGTAGAGTTGTTCCAACCTAACAAGGTAGAGGATTCAGTACTGGTTGAGAATTAAAGTTGTATGATATTAATTCAATGAGGTTCTTCTACATAATTCCTACAGGGAAGTACCAGCAGTACAGGTGACTTAACCCGAGTCATCGTCTCCCGGTCTCATCATGGTGAAGTGTCAGGCTTGGCCATGTCTGCATTTGGGGAAAAGACAAACATAACTTATGCAGGAGGGGCCGGTAAGTGTCTCTTAATGGGTTTTTACAGTATATTTTTGTTAAATTACCATTTTTTGTTTTGGTGTGGTGTTGGAAGATAAACTGCCATATTATGGTGGGCTGGTAACCCCCAGCCCTTGGAAGATGGGAAGTGGGATGTTAATGATATTGAAACTGTGGCCTTTATCCTTTCTCATTGTCCTAAATCCCTAATTAATTTTGTTCAATTCTCATTGTCTAACAGGGTACAAGACACTAGAGGTAATCAAAGGACAGGCAGACTTGTACCTGCACATAACCCGCATCAAGAAATGGGATCTATGTGCTGGGAATGCCATTTTAAATGCACTGGATGGCAAGATGACAACACTGGATGGGAAAGTTTTAGACTATGGAAGTGAGGCTGAGTATTTAAATAATGGAGGACTGGTAGCAACCTTGCACAGCCATGCTAAATACCTCAAACAAGTGCAAGAGGCCAGAAAGACAAAGACAGAATAGTGAGAGGGGTACCAATATCCATCCAAGGCTAAATTATACATTACAGTACCTCCTGTGTAGGTGATGTTGTTATGTACAGTAGATAATTATGTGTACTGTATATCAGTTTCATTGTTTTTATTGTTAATCTAAACCCTTCCACAGTTGTTAATTGTATAAACAGTTTCAGACAAATGTAAGTAAGACATTTAAGAGACCTGTGATGTAGTCAGAAAATTGGAGGTAAATGAGTCCTTCATATATTGCCACAAAACACCACCTATATGGATGGGAGCTTGTTTCGTGGCATAGTCAGGAGGAATCAGAAACCTCCAAATTTCATACACGATCACAGGGCCCTTAAGTCACTTGAGTACTCACCACATCTGGTATTACTGTATTGACATATAAATATGAATCTGTTTGAAAGAGTTCAAAATAATTAAGTAATGTAGAAGATGGATTACTACTGTTACGGTCATGTGGAAAAGAGTATCTTATTGCTGCTTGTAGAAAGATATTACCATACAGATCAAAGCAGCACCGCAAAGAAATTGATGTTGCTTATATTCGTTTTAAGATTTTACCATTTTAATGTCGTACACCACATGTATTTCAGCTTACATAATATTTTTTAGCTAATGTAAATAACTGGTTAAATGAGTGCATACGCTGTGAAGATTGTTCCTTGTACCCAGTCATACACATTGAAGTCAGGAACACTGGGGAGATCCATGATAAAACAACTACTATTGCCAAGTACAGTATGTATGATGAGAACAGAACCTTATTGTTATTTTTATGAACTCAAACTCCATCAGAGCTTTACAGTTTGAGACATAAGTTTGTGCTCATCCCATCTACATTTAATCCACATAAATATGAGCTAATGTACAGAACTTGTCAAAAGTTTTGGATGGGTACTTGACGGAATAATCTTGCGAAGAATAGATATCAATGAAAGTACTTGTAAATCAATCTACTTACCTCAGATACATTTTCTAGCTGCCATTACTGTATATCTCTTCACTTCCATCAGTTGATATATTAAGGACCCACGTGATGTAGTTAGAAAATTGGAGGTTAGTGAGTCCTTCAAATATTGCCATGAAACACCACCTATATGGCATGGTCAGGAGGAATCGGAAGCCTCCAACTCTCATACACGTTCACAGGGTCCTTAAGTAAAGGGCCAGACTGTGAAGAGTGCTGGCATATGAAAGTTGTTACAAGATCCAAAATACTGTACAATAATCCAAGACATTACTGCTGAGGTACAGTGTGACAGTAAAGAATTGGGCATTTTGGGAAACGAGGGGTGGTGCTTCCATAGCATATCAGGTATCAATGTTGGGGATGGACACTAATAATTATTTATTGGACTGATAATACCTAAAAAAGTTGGTATACTGTACCAATGCTGAACATAGAGTGTATAATGTAGTTACACTGTAAGAACCTAAGTTTTAACTATAAATTATACATTATATTATATTTAACAGAAGCTCTGTGAGATGTGGCTCTCGTTTTTAATATTCACTACTATTTATTGATAACATACAGTATTGCCATCACCATACATTACCACATGTGCAATAGTACTTTTTACAAAGTCATTGTTTTCATTTATGGGTAATGGTAGAGTGTACTAAAATGTGTGAAGGGAAGACTTTTGTAATACAGTATTCCATGTTAACTGTGTAGAAATTGAGAATACAGTACAGCTTCAGTCCTGTTACTTAAACTTACAAAACAGTATTACCATATATATTTATTTATAATGTTAGTGTGACATGTGTCCCAAGTGTTGTGCAAATGTTTTTATCCAGCATTTATGGTGTACCATTAACTCTTAGACTCTCATTTGGATTTTGAGCTTCGTAACAGCTTCCACATACAAAAATTACCAAAAGTATTTATTTTTGAAGAGTTAAAAAAAAAAAAAAAACAGTGACTGCCACTAGCTTGTCAATCAAGATTAAGAGTGTTCATGTAAACATTGGATTATACAGTATTCAGGTATGAAAAGTTGCTCTTGCAGTGTGGCAGTATATTCTCCCCTTTCTTACATTATTGGGTTTAGATCTTACTGTGTACAGTACAAGTAAAGTCAGGAACAGTGTATCTGATCAGTTATATGAAGATCAAGGCTATATTGATGAAAATTATCCTGAATATGAGAACATTATAATTCCAATGCTCGGACTCCTTATAGGTAGGTTACCTTGTGCAGATACATTTTTTGTTTATTGTACCCGTACAGCCAGCAAAAGTATCATATCCACCTGCCAAAGTATGAGCCTATAATAATGATGTTGTAACACTTGTGAAATACAGAGACAACAGACTTACTTCTCACATAGTAAAATATATATGTTATTAGAATAGAAGCTGGTTCAGAATGTAACTTTATCTGGCCATATTAGCATTATTAAGAACATGGAATGGAACGGGGCTGCTCGGCCAGACAGCTTGAGGAACTTCAACAACAACAACAACATGGAATGGACACGAATATATGCTGCCGGCTGTACAGTACAGAATTGTATGTAGTAGATGCAAAGGTTGCCATTGATGTTGTGATTGATTTTATGAAACTATAACTTATTTTGTTATTGATATGTGTATATATTGTACTGTATTTGTTATATATTCATCAAATAGAGGGAGACTATTAAAGTGTATGACACCTGTTGACAGACCCTTTAAATACAGTTTTATATGATGTTGAGATGTTATTTTGTTGTTTTCTTATGTCAACCCAGTTTTTATTTTATTGTTCATGGAATGGCTCCTTCAGCTAAGTGTAAATTAAGACTTTGTTGTGGATGTGTGTACTTGTTGATGGGTGTCTTGAAAAGGTGTCTTGAAAAGGGAAATGAATGTGAGTGTGACCATTTCCCTGGGTCGTCTGTCCCTCTCTCTGGATTTTCTGATAATTTTTTCCCATCCCTGGGCCTGGAGTCCTTTATCCCTTGAGTAGTGGGGTTATCAGCACAACCTATTGTTGAGCATTAGATACTACAGGGTAAAATGTATTATGCTACTGAGTGAGTCCATTGCATTGCAAAACTTAAACGAGTTTAGGAATTAGGAAAAAAATACTGGACGTGTGTGTCATGAGTGCATTTATTGGCAAAGTTTGGTGATCTTTATCATTCTTTACACTGATCATTAACTTAAACACTTCAAAGTAGATTGAGGCTGAAGAGTGAAAGAAATTAAATACTGTTTGAAGACAATATTACAAAAATTAAGTTTGCCTGAGTAGAGTGGACTTACCGTCTTACCATATCATCATAGAATTGTTTACAGCCTAGTTATCATAAGCAAGCTAAGCCTGTATTAAAGTGAATTAAATTTAGATAGCATTGAAAAAACATAACTTTTTTATTTGATTTTTCTAATGCTGTAAACTTTAACAGTTTTCATGACTGTGTAAGCAGCATTGGTTGGAAAATGCATTCTGTTCAGCTAGGCCATACAGGCCATGTAGCCCATGAAGGGTATAGAAGAATGCTATCCCTCTCCAATAGGCTTGTGTGCAGTGATGCATCTAGACTCAAACCCAGACCACTGAGACATGAGGTGAGAATGTTACCACTACACCAACCTGGTTTTTAGCTGGGATGGAACATGAGACTTGTACACATACCAGATATTACTTGTCTCATTGCTCTTGTCCCGTACTTTTAATCTTTTAAAGTGCAAGCATGGGTACACAGTACTTTGTCACTTTGTGCTGTATTTTGCGTGCTCCAACAATAAACTTCATTTCCCTGCAGCCTCATGCAAATAAAATCCATGTTGAGTACACAAGCCAGATGAATAACAAGATTGGGAGGCAAGAAGTCATTTCCTGCCTTCCAGTGGCTGTGGGAGGCTCAAAATATGAGTGCATAAGGCAGTGGAGTTGCTTGAGACAATGATATTACTTCTTTTTCTTCTACACCTCATCTAAACCCTCTTCTTCACCTTCAAGAGTGCTATCAATGGCCACCTCTTCATAGTCCTTTTCTAGTGCAGCCAGATCCTCTCGTGCTTCTGAGAATTCTCCCTCTTCCATACCTTCTCCAACATACCAATGGACAAAGGCTCTCTTGGCATACATCAGATCAAATTTGTGGTCAAGTCTTGCCCAGGCCTCAGCAATGGCAGTGGTGTTAGAAAGCATGCAAACAGCTCGTGCCACCTTAGCCAGATCAGCTCCAGGTACCACAGTTGGAGGCTGGTAGTTGATGCCCACCTGTCATAACAGAAATATTCTTGTGTTATGAATTAGTTACACTGTAGGTACCATAGTGTCTGCCAGACGGATAATAAATAAATAGCGTATACATTTCCTATAACTAAATTTTTACTCCAAAACATGACTTCTCAGCTCACCTTAAATCCTGTGGGACACCAGTCAACAAACTGAATGGTGCGCTTTGTTTTGATAGTAGCGATGGCGGCGTTGACATCTTTGGGCACTACATCACCTCTGTACAGAAGGCAACAGGCCATGTACTTGCCATGCCTTGGGTCACACTTCACCATCTGCGGGAGAGGTATGATTTATAGTATGTAATGTAGCCTATATTGATTGTAATATCTATTGCTCTAAATATTTGTTTGATTTCATTGGTTGACTGTAACATTAATGCACGCTACTTATCAATCATTACACAACAGCATCTCAGAATATATAATATCCAGTACTGCATAGATAGCCTACTTCTTTGACCAAAACAGACATTAATATTCATAAATTTGAAAAGTTAACTAATACAGCTGACCTCTATTGCATAAAGTAACATAAGCCTTATTCACCTGGTTGGCAGGCTCAAAACAAGAGTTAGTGATTTCAGCAACTGAGATCTGTTCATGGTAAGCTTTCTCAGCAGATATAACCGGTGCATAAGTGACAAGAGGGAAGTGGATACGAGGATAGGGCACCAAGTTGGTCTGGAACTCTGTCAGGTCCACATTCAGGGCACCATCAAACCTGAAAATGAAGATACTGTATTATGATCCGGCACATTTCAAAACATTACAATACTTACAACTCATTCGGATGTGCTACACTCCCTCGTCTGTCTCACAATTATCGGGGTTTGATTCCCAGTCTGAGGTGGAGTAACGGAGAGAATTTTACACCCGCCCAGTGGTTAATATTTTGCCCCCAAGTAAAAATATTCTGGTGGTGCTAGAACCATAATATTGTACTGTAATATCCTCTGTACTACTGTAAATGATAGCATTTTATGTAGCCTAGATTTTACTGTGTGCCTTCTTACTGTACAAACCTCTTCTGTACTTTAAATGCTGTTCATCTTCCTTCAAACAAATCTAACTTATACTGTACTGTACTTAGATAAACCCTTCCTTCAATCAGTTTTTTTTTTTTTTTTTAACTTCACAATTTTCTTACACAATTTACTTTCACTAATTACCTGAGAGAGGCGGTGATGGAGGAGACAACCTGGCCAATAAGTCTGTTGAGGTTGGTGTACGTTGGCCTCTCAATGTTCATGTTCCTCCTGCAGATGTCATAAATAGCCTCATTGTCCACCATAAAGGCACATTCTGAGTGTTCCAGGGTGGTGTGAGTGGTGAGGATTGCATTGTAAGGTTCCACCACAGCAGTTGCAACCTGGATGAAAAAATAATAAATAAATAAATAAATAAAGAGGGAAGACAAAAGGAAACAAATTGCAACTTGAAATAAATAAATAAATAAATAAAGAGGGAAGACAAAAGGAAACAAATTGCAACTTGAAATATATTGTTTAATTATGGTTGTGTATTGTCTGGTAGTAAAGTTAAAGGGAGATTCTCTTGTTGGTAAATTGTAAGGCTACTGATTCCTCCAAACTATGCCAGGAAACAGACGCCCTCAATGATACTAATAGGGGATCTGTTTTGTGGCATAGTTTGGAGGAATCGGAGACTTTCCAATTCACCAACAAAACAATCTCCCCTTAAATTTACCTAAGTATGCGAGTTCTCAGTATATGTAGTTAACTCATGAAAAGAGTAAGATTTTAATTGGAATATAATGTACACTTGCAATCCAAAATTTGTATCCAGATCTTGTTGAAGTTTCGAATAATTTGACATATATACTAGTGAACCAATTACAAAGCTTATCCTGTTTCATATTTGCTTGAGCTCGCTTAATACTCGATCAGGCTATTCGAAGCAATCCTGGATATATACAGTACTTTGGATTGCGAGTGTACAGTCACGAGCACTAATAAGTTTTCAGGTGTGCTTCGAATACCCAGAGACAGCAAATAAATGCACAATAAGATCTCCATTGGAATTACTTCATTGGTGAGTTGGACTGTTCAAAGCTTCAACCAAAGCTGTATACTTATGAGTGCTCATGATTGTACTTCCCTACAAACTCCATAGTGATAGACCAACCTGAGGTGCAGGGTAAATGGCGAACTCCAGTTTGCTCTTCTTTCCGTAGTCAACAGAAAGTCTCTCCATCAACAGGGAAGTGAAACCAGATCCAGTCCCACCACCGAAGGAATGAAACACCAAAAAGCCCTGAAACATGCAAGTTATACTAGTTAATTTTAGAGGACATTTTTAAGGGGGTTTAGGGTGGGGTTTTCGGGGGTGCGGGAGTAGGGGGACAGGCTTGGGGGGGTTAGGGGGGTGCGGGAATAGGTTACAGGCTTTCTACCCACCCCAAGCCTGTCCCCCTATTCCCGCACCCCTTAGCCGTGTAAATGACTTAAAGGTGAATTATTTAATTAATTTGGTGAGTAAACTATACAGTGATCATCATTATCTAACTGTTTTAATAGATTTTGTGAATGTGGATACTCAGCTTTTGGAAAATAATGAAACCTTACAAGTGTGGTTGGTTGGGAAGCAAACAAACAAATACCACTGTGGAATGGACCCATAGTGTTGATGATGGGATGGTACCGGTACGACGACTCCATAGACACACTACAGAGCCATCGTACCAGTACCACACCATCGTATACACCATGAAGATTCTTGCATGCGGCCTCCCTAGTATCCCTGCTTGTCGTAAAGGTGACTAAAAGCGACTTTCATTTCTCCAACTATCCCTTTTTTCATCTGTTTCCTATTGTGCTTACTATCCTATCTCTCTATTGCCTTCTTCCTCGGGCGCTATATGATCACTGTTGCGGAGACTAATATCAATCAATGTTTTAACAAAGCTCAAAAATATTGTGTTGTGAACTTGCCTGGAGGCCAGTGCATTGATCAGCCAGCCTTCTTGTCCTGTCCAACACAATATCAACAATTTCCTTCCCGATGGTGTAGTGACCACGAGCGTAGTTGTTGGCAGCATCTTCCTTTCCGGTAATCAGCTGCTCCGGGTGGAAGAGCTGTCGGTATGCCCCTGTTCTCACCTCATCTGGTATGGGAAGTAAGCAAAGAGGTCACAGAGGGGTTGATTATTTTACAGGCGAAGTAACACCTATAGGCCTAATCATAATTAAGCCTCATCTGGTATGGGAAGTAAGCAAGGAGGTCACAGAGGGATATATTGATTATTTTAGAGGCGAAGTAACACGTATAGTCATAATTATGCCTCATCTGGTATGGGAAGTAAGCAAGGAAGTCACAGAGGGATATATTGATTATTTTAGAGGCGAAGGAACATACACCTATAGTCATAATTATGCCCCCCAATTTACCAAGAAAATCGATCTCGAGTCCTTGGTGAGGCGACAGGACCTCTGCCTCCAACCAGTAATAATCATCATCACTTACCAATGACTGAAGGCTCGAGGTCGACAAAGATGGCCCTGGGCACATGTTTTCCCGTCCCAGTCTCGGAGAAGAAAGTGGTGAAGGAGTCATCGCCCTCTCCTACGTTCTTGTCTGAGGGCATGGTACCGTCGGGGGCAATGCCATGCTCTAGGCAATACAGCTCCCAACAGGCATTGCCCATCTGTACCCCAGCCTGACCCACGTGGATGCTGATACATTCGCGCTGAGGAACAGAAATATTCATCATAATTTTGTACATTTGAGCAAGTAGAAAGTGCAAGAAAAATCTGACTGTATATGGCAAAATCTTCACCACCACTCAAAGTTCAGCCAATCACTTTCCACCTTACATTGGCTCTATAGGTTCCCAGTGATTCATTCATAAAGATACGAGAGCTGTGGTCTAGGTTAGGTTAGGTAAGGTCATGCTAATTTCAAAATGCCCCATTTGAATATCTTGGAAATAGGGCATTTGCGGAGCAAATGCCATAGAATGGTCTAAATAAGTGGGTAATGAAGGTAAAAAACCGTACGCAATAACGGTAATTCTTTCAATATATTACAAAATGTTTACCCTCTTAAAGTTTGAGGTAATTAGCTGAGTAAAACAAGTATAAACATATTATTTGGCAGGCTGCTAACTAGTTCACATAATCATTAGGTCACCAATAAAATTTCCTACAGTAAAATTGGTTGCATGATTTTTTTTTTCTTTTTTTTTTATGTATGTATGTATACCCAGGGACTAAAGTATTGACGTTTGACCAATCAATAACCCAACTTCACTGTGACCTAAGAAGTTATGAATGAACCCGTTTTGTGTGAAACTGAATACACGGAGCAATTTAAGGAACCCTGTGATGTAGTCAGAAAATTGGAGGTAAATGAGTCCTTCAATTATTGCCACGAAACACACACTACTTATATTAAAGGAGCTTGTTTCGTGGCATAGTCAGATCTGGGGGCTTCGACTCAGGTGGCCTAGGGATTGTACACTCGGAATCCAAAATATGTATCCAGGCTTGCTTCGAATATCCTGATTGAGTATTAAGCGATCTCTTGTGGATTGGGACTGTAGAACCTTCCACCATTAAGAAGGTCATCGATGGACTAGCTGTTACTTAACCAGGAAAGAGGGTTACAGTACATATTTCTTCTTACTATCCTTCACAGCTAGGGTAAGTTACTCACTCTGTATTAATATTTTAGGTTTGGGAAGGTTTGGGTTTGGTTGTGTGAGTGTACATAGTGATCGATTATGTTTGTTTATTCTTTTTTGGTGCATTTCCCCAACAAGTTCACTCGACTGTCATCTTCCATCTCTTCCTTTTCCTCTTATCAACATAAGCCTGTCGCCTCCCCCCCCCCCCCAATTGGGTACGGGGGGGGGGGGGCTGGGGGGCTATAAATACCTCCCTAGTATCCCTTCTTGTCGTAAAAGGAGACTATAAGTGGCTTTCATTTCTCCAACTGTCCCTTTTTTTTTCATCTGTTTCCTATTGTGCTTACTGTCCAACCTCTCTATATCACCTTCTTCCTCGGGCGCTATATGACCTCGCTGTTGCGGCGACTAATATCAATCAATCAATCCATCATAAGTATGTTGCTACGTAGGCTATAATTTATACTGTAGCCTTTCATTATGGTGTTTATCTACAGTGCCAGACTTCATTAGATTATGACCTCCACGGGAATGTGTCTTAAGGAGGAAGTTTTGTGTTGGTTAATCTGGGGCAACCTTAATCCTCCAAACTATTCCAAGCAACAGAACACCATTATTTTTGCTCTTCTGGTCCTGTTTCCTGGCATACTTTGGAGGAATCATGGCACTCCAATGTAACAAAAAAGAATTACCACCTTAAGGGGGTAGTACAGTGTTGGTAAATATGGAGCAACTGATTCCTCCAAACTATTCCAAGCAACAGTCCACCAGTATTTTTTGCTAATCTGGTTCTGTTTCCTGGCACACTTTGGAGGAATCACGACACTCCAATGTACCAAAAGTATACTCTCCCCTTAACTTTGGTGAATTTTCTAAACACAAAACATTAAAGGACAAAGTGAAAGACGGAGAGTAGGAGTATGTGGAAGGAGGGAACGTCAAAATGTGGGGAAGAAGGGGAACAAAAAAAAGAGACATCATAATTCTATAGTGTGGAAAGGGTGACATGAGGAAGGGTGTGGAGAGGGTGACATGAAGGTGTGGGAAGGGTGACATGAGGGTGTGGAAAGGGTGACATGAAGGTGTGGGAAGGGTGACATGAGGGTGTGGAAAGGGTGACATGAAGGTGTGGGAAGGGTGATATGAAGGTGTGGAAAGGGTGATATGAGGAAGGGTGTGGAAAGGGTGATATGAAGGTGTGGAAAGGGTGATATGAGGAAGGGTGTGGAAAGGGTGATATGAGGAAGGGTGTGGAAAGGGTGACATGAGGGTGTGGAAAGGGTGACATGAGGGTGTGGAGAGGGTGACATGAGGAAGGGTGTGAGAAGGGTGATATGAAGGTGTGGAAAGGGTGACATGAGGGTGTGGAAAGGGTGATATGAGGGTGTGGAAAGGGTGACATGAGGGTGTGGAAAGGGTGTGTTGTGACTGGGTGTGGCCGGAGACATGGTGATGGGACAGTCGGGGGCAAAAATCGTGTCATCTCACTTACACACACACACACACACACACACACACACACACACACACACACACACACACACACATTCTTGAAGTATAACATATAAAGGATAATCATGGAACCAACACACACACACACACACACACTACTACACATACACTTAAATACAGACTTATATATACACACACACACACACACACACACACACACACACACACACACACACACACACACACACACACTACTACACATACACTTAAATACAGACTTATATATATATACACACACACACACACACACACACACACACACACACACACACACACTACTACACATACACTTAAATACAGACTTATATATACACACACACACACACACACACACACACACACACACACACACACACACACACACACACACAGACAGAATTACAATATCCAAGGGAGAAAATTAGAAAACTACTCTGTGTTTTTATTTTTTACGAGCCTGTGAAGCTTATAATTCCATACTGTACTTTGATGTGGCGACAAGTACGACTTTTGCTGCCGACTGTACATGCAATAGATACGGGTCAGTCAATGGTGATGGCGTAGTGGTGGTGGTGTTGGTACAGTTGCACACACATGAAACACACACACACACACACACACACACACACACTTATCAAACATAGAATAGAATGCGTCACCTCTACACACACACACACACACACACACACACACACACACACTTATCAAACATAGAATAGAATGCGTCACCTCTACACACACACACACACACACACACACACACACACACACACTTATCAAACATAGAATAGAATGCGTCACCTCTACACACACACACACACACACACACACTTATCAAGCATAGAATAGGATGTGTCACCTCTACACACACACACACACACACTTATCAAACATAGAACTGGATGTGTCACCTCTACAAACACACACACACACACAAAACCCTATACTCAATGAGGGGCCCCCATTCCAGGTGTGTGTGTGTGTGTGTGTTTCATGTGTCCATAACTGTACGTGTGTGTGTGTGTGTGTTTGAGTCAACTACACACTATCCTTAAATAATTATATACCGTAGTTCTTATACTAGCAAGAACGTGACGAGGACCAAAACGAAAGTGAAATGTGGGTTGGAATGTCCGTAGAGTTTGTAGAGAAAATTGTGACTACCCAACTCTGACTGTTATTACTTGATCGATTGATATTAGGTGCCGCAACACAGAGGTCATATAGCGCCAGAAGAAGGTGATATGACTGTTATTACTTGATTGATTGATATTAGGTGCCGCAACAGAGAGGTCATATAGCGCCAGAAAAAGGTGATAGAGAGGTGAGACAGCAAGTAGGACCTATGACAGTGATTTTTATTGTATGTACAGGACTTAAGTTAAGGACCCTGTGATCGTGTATGAAAATTGGAGGCTTCTGATTCCTCCTGACTATGCCATGAAATAAGCTCCTTCCATATAGGTGTGTGTGTGTGTGTGTGTGTGTGTGTGTTTCGTAGCAATATTTGAAGGACTCTTATAACTCCAATTTTCTGACTTAAGGACCCTGTGTGTGAAGTAGTCAGAAAATTGGAGATAAATGAGTCCTTCAAATATTGCCACGAAATACACACACACACACACACCTATATGGAAGGAGCTTGTTTCATGGCATAGTCAGGAGGAATCAGAAGCCTCCAATTTTCATACACGATCACAGGGTCCTTAAATAGAAAAGTATCCAGCCAGTCAGGTAACTATAGGCAACCAATCAGCCAGTCAGGTAACCAGCCAGTCAGTCAGCCAGCCAACCAGCCAGTCAGCCAGTCTACCGCATCAGACACTGCGACGCCATACACTATTGACTGGTTCTCTCCTTCTGTCTCCTCCCTCCCTCCCTCCCTCCACACCTTCTGTCTCCTCCCTCCCTTCCTCCACACCTTTCCCTACTTCCCTCCACATCTTCTCTCCCTTCCCTACTTCCCTCCACACCTTCAGTCTCCTCCCTCCACACCTCTCTCCACACCTCTCTCCACACCCTCAGTCTCCTCCCTCCACACTTCCCTCTCTCCACACCTATAGTCTCCTCCCTCTCTCCCTCTCTCCACACCTTCAGTCTCCTCCCTCCACACCTCTCTCCACACCTTTAGTATCCTCCCTCTCTCTCTCCACACCTTCAGTCTCCTCCCTCCCTCTCTCCACACCTTTCCCTACTTCCCTCCACACCTCTCCTCCCCTCCCTACTTTTCTCCACACATCTAGTCCTTTCCCTACTTCCCTCCACACCTTTCCCTACTTCCCTCCACACCTTTCCCTACTTCCCTCTACACCTTCAGTCCCTTCCCTACTTCCCTCTACACCTCCCCTCCCTTCCCTACTTCCCTCTTCACCTTTCCCTACTTCCCTCCACACCTTTTCCTACTTCCCTCCACACCTTCAGTCCCTTCCCTACTTCCCTCCACACCTTCCCCTCCCTTCCCTAACTCTCTCCACACCTTCTCTCCCCTTCCCTAACTCTCTCCACACCTTCAGTCCCTTCCCTACTTCCCTCCACACCTTCAGTCCCTTCCCTAACTCTCTCCACACCTTCCCTCCCCTTCCCTAACTCTCTCCACACCTTCTCTCCCCTTCCCTAACTCTCTCCACACCTTCAGTCCCTTCCCTACTTCCCTCCACACCTTCAGTCCTTCCCTAACTCTCTCCATACCTTCCCCCCCTACCCTACCTCTCTCCACACCTCCCCTCCCTTCCCTACTTCCCTCCACACCTTCTCTCCCCTTCCCTACCTTCAGTCCCTTCCCTCCACCACTACAACAGAATAATTTTATGAGTATAGGGCAAAGTCACACCAAGAAACTATATATACGGTACTGTAAACTTTTCCAATACATGACAGCCCATAGATGTGTGAGAGGTGTAGGATATGCAATTTCTTTGAACCTCATGTATTTGCAACTCCTCTCACTCATGCATTCCCACTCGTTCGTGCAGCCACTCCCACTCACTCAACACCCCCACTATTGCAGCCACTCCCACTCGTGCAACCCCTCCCATTCATGCATTCCCACTCGTTCGTGCAGCCACTCCCACTCACTCAACACTCCACTCATGCAACCCCTCCCATTCATGCAACTCCCCCCCACTCGTGCAACTCCTCCCACTCACTCAACACCCCACCCATGCAGTCACTCCCACTCGTGCAACCCTTCCCATTCCTGCAACTCCCCCCCCCACTCGTGCAACCCCTCCCACTCACTCAACACCCCACTCCATGCAACCCCTCTAATTCATGCAACTCCCCCCCACTCGTGCAACCCTTCCCACTCACTCAACACCCCACTCATGCAGCCCCTCCCATTCATGCAACTCCCCCGACACGTGCAACCCCCCCCACTCACTCAACACCCCACTCCATGCAGCCCCTCCCATTCATGCAACCCCTCCCACTCACTCAGCACCCCACTCATGCAGCCACTCCCACTCGTGCAGCCCCTCCCACTCATGCAACTTCTCGCTCCATAATCCTTCCCTCCCCCAAGGAACACGAAATAACATTACTGATCGATACGTGTAAGAAAGCCGTGACAAGCTGACGAAGGAATCCCAAAAGGTTTCCAGATATACAGAACACAGGACTACACAACCTCTGTTCAGCCTTTATCAATTCAAACCAAGTCTACATAACCTTTGTTCAGCCTTTATCAATTCAAAACAAGTCTACATAACCTTTGTTGAACCTTTATCAATTCAAAACAGGACTACATAACTTCTATTCAGCCTTTATCAAACCAAAACAAGTCTACATAACCTCTGTTCAGCCTTTATTCAGCCTTTATCAAACCAAAACAAGTCTACATAACCTTTGTTCAGCCTTTATCAATCTAAAACAAGTCTACATAACCTCTGTTCAGCCTTTATAAATACAAAACAAGTCTACATAACCTTTGTTCAGCCTTTATCAATCCAAAACAAGGCTACTATCATTCTAAATAAGTCTACATAACCTCTGTTCAGCCTTTATCAATCCAAATCGGTAGGACATGAGGGAAAGAGAGTAGGATGAAAGGCTAATTTAAAGATAATAGAAGATCTCCCTTGGCCTGAAAGACACTGTAGGATGAGGATGAATGTGATAGGCAGGGAAGGAAAGGGGAGGGGGCCAGGATGATTGATTAAGTTGAGGATTATAGAAGAAACTGTAAGAAAGGAAGGAAGGAAAGGGGAGAAGACCAGCTAGGATGTTTGGTTAATATGAGGATGATATATGACCTCCCTTGGCTTGAAAGACACTGTACGTAGGATGAGGATGAATGGGATAGGCAAGGAAGGAAAGGGGAGAAGACCAGCTAGGATGTTTGGTTAATATGAGGATGATATATGACCTCCCTTGGCTTGAAAGACACTGTACGTAGGATGAGGATGAATGGGATAGGCAAGGAAGGAAAAGGGGAGAAGACCAGCTAGGATGTTTGGTTAATATGAGGATGATATATGACCTCCCTTGGCTTGAAAGACACTGTAGAAAGAGGAAGGTGATAGGCAGGGAAGGAGAGGGGAGAAGACCAGCTAGGATGTTTGGTTAATATGAGGATGATATATGACCTCCCTTGGCCTGGAAGACACTGTAGAAGGAAGGTGATAAGCAGGGAAGGAGAGGGGAACTAGGGTCAAGATCTCCCTAAACCTGGAAGACACTGTAGAAAGAGGAAGGTGATAGGCAGGGAAGGAGAGGGGAGCTAGGGTCAAGATCTCCCTAAACCTGGAAGACACTGTAGAAAGAGGAAGGTGATAGGCAGGGAAGGAGAGGGCAGCTGGGGTCGAGGTCACATGCAGGATAAGAAAACAAACACCAACTGGTCGATGAAGGGGAAGGCTGTACGTATTTCCTCCCCACTACTGAATAATGAGCCTAGTAGGGTTGTGATGTGGGTCGGGGTTTGGTTATATCCAGCTCTAGGGATAAGATACACAACACAAGCACATAGCCTACTGATCACACACACACACACACACACACACATGGCAAGCAAACTGATCACACACACACACACACACACAGCCCGGTGGTGTAGTGGTTAGCGCGCTCGGCTCACATCCGAGAGGTCCTGGGTTCGAATCCCCGGTCGGGTGGAGACAATTTGGGATTGTTTCCTTAAATGTGTAACCCCTGTTCACCTAGCAGAGAATAGGTACGGGACGTAAGTCGAGGAGTTGTGACCTCGCTATTCCGGTGTGTGGAAAAAGGTTCCAGCCTTACCCAAAGATCGGTCACTACGAGCTCTGAGCTCATTCCGGGAGGGTAACAGTTGGTGAGCACGTATCCAGGACGTGATCAAGACCAGGTGAAACGAAACGAAACGAAAAAACACACACACACACACACATACACACACATGGCAAGCAAACTGATCACACACACACACACACAGATAGATAGATAGATAATTTTATTGACCACGGCTTACACATGAACACTATTGACTTAAATTACAAAAAAAATACAGTATATAACACAGAACCGCAACACAATATAATTGCAGTTGTAAACATAACTGTAGTCCACAAAAAAAAGAAGAAAAACAAACAAACTAATCTCTCTCTCTATCTCTCTCTTACACACAATCACACATGGCAGACAAACTGATCACACACACACACGTTTTTTTAATATATATATATATATATATATATATATATATATATATATATAAAAGGTGAATAATTGACCTCTTCACATGATAAAATTCTCTCTCTCTCTCTCTCTCTCTCTCTCTCTCTCTCTCTCTCTCATACTTCTATTCACACACACACACACATTGACACCTCTCTCTTTCTCTCTCCTCTACTTGTCTTTCAAACACACACACACATTGACACCTCTCTCTTTCTCTCTCCTCTACTTGTCTCTCAAACACACACACACATTGACCTCCTAACATGATAAAATTACGTCTTGGCATCTGTATACAACAAGAAATCAATTGCCTTCTTTCCTCCCTCCCTCCTGCTCCTCCTCCCACTGTGAAATATTGATGTGTGTATGTCAGTCTTGTCTTTCTTCTATTTCTCCTTCCCTCACTCATTATTTTTTTTTTCTCTCTCTCTATCTGTCAGAGAGAGAGAGAGAGAGAGAGAGAGAGAGAGAGAGCTTGTGTGTGTGTGTGTACATAGCTTCTGTTGTTACTGTTATTATTAAGATTTGATTATTCTTTAATATATACGAATATGAAATTAATAAATGGGTTAGTATGGGTTAAAATTGGTATAAATTGTACGGATTACAGTGACCTAATAAATTAAACAGTCGAATTCTTTTAAATGTCATGATGTTTAGCCAGTATTAATCCTCCTAAGTTCGATTATCAGAAACTTACATAATTATTTCTGTAACTCTATTATATTATACGTGAAAACTATAAGGCAACGTCAAATAATATAATTGTAGTGTATATAGAATGAGGCTCTTTTAAATACTCACCGTAACAAGTAGTAGCCTAATATCCTCCTAACTTCGATTTATTTATCAGACACTTATTACATAATTATTTCTGTAACTATATCATACGTTGGAACTAAAAAGGTAAAGTCAAATAATAATATAATTAATTGTACTGTATAATATAGAATGAAGCTCTTTTAAAAAACTCACCATCTTAACAAGGCAACGTCAAATAATAATATAATTGTAGCCTACTGTATAATATAGAATGAAGCTCTTTTAAAAACTCACCATGTTAGCGGCTGTGATAAACAAGACGTGGTGGTGACAAAGAAAGTAAGAAGGGACGGAGTTACAGCTTGGTACTAAGGCTTGCAAGAACGGTGACCAGCAGCTCTCGCAACACACTTGGCTTTACTGAACACCTCCTGAATGTGCCTAGCTGTTGGTGGGGGTCCCTTTGTTGCTCTGTGTCCTCCCCCTCCCTCCTCTCCTTCTCCCCTCTGCATGTCCCCTCTGATCATTCTCTCTCCTCCCTTCCCTTCCCTCTCTTTCTCTCCCCTCTCCTCTCTCCTTTCTTCCTTTCTCACTCTCTCTCTCCCTCCCCTCTCTCTTTTTCCCTTCCCTCTCATCTATATCCCTACCCACTCCCCCCTTTCTTCCTCTCTCTCTCCCTCCCCTCTCCCTCCTCTCACTCCCCTCTCTCCACCCCTATATGCGTGCGCAATACAATACTCCACCCTTTCTACAACCAACCAACCAACCAACCAGAGTTAGCAACCATATACACAACAATACCCTCACTCACTTTCTAACTTTACTTTTACGTTTCATCGCTATATAGCTAGAAATGTTTGTTGTCCTAAATCTTGTCCTGAAATCAAAACAATTATAACTCCCAGACCACGTAGTCTTTATATATTCTTTACAATAGCCTAATTTAATTGTTGATGAGGTCATGGATGATTCTGTCCCGTCGCAATGCTCCCTGGGATACTATTGTGCTTTTTTCTACCTTTGCGTGATAACCTAATGACATCCACAGTTCTTGTTGTCTGCTGGCAAATGCTACCGTCACTCTGGGTTAATGTAAGGGTTGACTGAACTGTTAAAACAATGCTTACCAATGCAATATATAAAATGATTAGGCTACTCGAACTCCACTCTTCTTAACCGGTTTCGGCAGAATAACAATAACATTCCCGAAGAAAAAACTTGTTTCCTTGACATGAAATTTGCTTATAGAATAAATTACTTCATGCAACTGTACACGACTTTTAGATAGTTTTACACATGTTCCACTCCGGAAACCGTAGTCAGAGACAAGTGAGAGAGTCGGGATGCAGGTGTTGTGATGGAGGGAAGTGTAGCTGACTAGGAGAATGAGGGGGAGTGGGTGTAATATGTAGTTATGTGATGTGCAACCCTCCCTTCAACGCCCACACCGACTATACGCTCTCTCTGTCATATGGTTGTACAATAGAAACCTAACTTACTTCACTCCATCTGTATCCCACACCTACTATACGCTCTCTCTGTCATATGGTTGTACAATAGAAACCTATAGCTTACTTCACTCCATCTGTATCACACACCTATACGCTCTCTCTGTCATATGGTTGTACAAGAGAGACCTAGCTTACTCTCCCTTCAACACCCACACCTATTAGCTATACTCTCTCTCTATGTCATAGTTGTACAAGAGAGACTTAAACCTTACTCCACTCCATCTGTATCACATACCTATACTCTCTCTGTCATGGTTGTACAAGAGAGACGTAGCTTACTTCACTCCATCTGTATCATCCTAGCTATCATCTCTATTAGGCTATACTGTATGATATAAATGAGAATGTTCTTTATTTTTATGTGTCCTCTGCTTCAGGTTTAGATGGTATGCCTCTAGTAATTAACTTCTCACGAGTGTTTCTAAGGCGGTTTAGTTGAGTAGTAGTTTATAAGGAGTGAAGCAGCTAGACTTACAAACATTAAATAAAACTTGTTGTATTCTTTTGGGAGAAATGCTTAATGTCTGTTTTCCATTAGACCTATAACTACCACCACCACTACCACCACCACCTTTTTAATAATTGTCACCTCATTTTACCTTCCTCTATCACTCCATTATCCACTATACCTCACGTCTGTCTACCTTAATTCCTTCCTTTGTCTAACACCTCAATCTCACCAATTCGGTTCTATAGTTTTTGTTTAGGTCTACAGTACAGCCACAATCAAATATCCACCAACACTGTCCTTCCATCGTATTAAATATCTTGGTAATAAAGAACAACACGTGTATGATTTTGCAGCACCTCATATATAATAATAATTGACGGGGTTGAGTAGACGTAAGGTGTTGTTGTATGATTATATTTTGATATGATACTGCTGATTTATTTTAAAGAACAACACGTGTATGATTTTGCAGCACCTCATAGATAATAATAATTGAGGGGGTTGAGTAGACGTACGTAAGGTGTTGTTGTATGATTATATTTTGATATGATACTGCCAGATTTATTTGCCTGATAGAAGGAATTAAAGTGTTGGTGGTTATTTGATTGTGGCTGTACACTCGCAATCCAAAATATGTATCCAGACTTGATTCGAATAGCCTGATCTAGTATTAAACGAGCTCAAGAAAATATAAAGTAGAATAAGCGTTGTAATTGGTTCACTTGTATGTCAAATGATTCGAAACTTTAACAAGACCTGGATACAAATTTTGGATTGCGAGTATACATGTTTGTGTTTTTCTATAAGGTATGTCTAGTAGGCTACAGTACAGCAGTAACTCCCTGGCTGTTGTTGGCATCCTAGTAACCCAACCATGAGTCATCCACTAAAATCAATACCGTACGTATACTTGTTGGTGGGTGGGGAGAGTGAAGGGAGGGGGAGGGAGAGTGAAGGAGGGGGAGGGAGTGAGGAAGGGTAAGTGAAGGAGGGGGAGGGAAAGTAAAGGAGGGGGAGGGAGTGAGGAAGGGTAAGTGAAGGAGGGGGAGGGAGAGTAAAGGAGGGAGAGTGAAGGAGGGGGAGGGAGTAAGGAAGGGTAAGTGAAGGAGGGGGAGGGAAAGTAAAGGAGGGGAAGGGCGAATGAGGGAGGGAGAGTAAAGGAGGGGAGGGAGTGAGGAAGGGTAAGTGAAGGAGGGGGAGGGAATATTAATAAGGAAGGGTAAGTGAAGGAGGGGGGAGGGAAAGTAAAGGAGAGGGAGGGAGAGTGAGGGAAGGAGAGTAAAGGAGGGGGAGGGAGAGTAAAGGAGGGGGAGGGAGTGAGGGAGGGTAAGTGAAGGAGGGGGAGGGAAAGTAAAGGAGGGGAAGGGAGAATGAGGGAGGGAGAGTAAAGGAGGGGGAGGGAGTAAGGAAGGGTAAGTGAAGGAGGGGGAGGGAGAATGAAAGAGGGAGAGTGAGGGAGAGTGGAAACATTACCTCCCATCACCCCTTACATTACACTATGCACTGAAATTATGTAAAAATGTTATGCCAGTTGTTGTTGTTGTTGTTGTTATGTTGTTAATTATTTAGTTTCTTATCGCTTTAATTAACTATATATTATTATGCTCTATTTATATATTCAACCTTGGGAAAAGTCACAGTTAATCCCTCTCAATTTTAATGTATTATTTTGGTTATTTATTTCGGTAAATGTTATGATTGAATCCAACAAGACAAATGACATCAATATTGTTTACAACTTAGAATTAACTAATCTGCAACTTAATAGTCTAACACGCAAACGAAAGTTGTTAGCCGTGTAAATGACATGGGTGAATTATTTAATGAATTTGTTGGTGAATAAACTATGCAGTGATCATTATTATCAAACTGTTTTGATAGATTTTGTGAATACGGATACTCAGCTTTTGGAAAATGATGATGCCTTACAAGTGTGGTTGGTTAGGAAGTTCACAAACGAATACCACTGTGGAATCAACCCATAATGAAGAAGGAAACAGTAATTAAAAGAGTAAAGAATAACCTACAGTGAAGGATAAGAATTAAGGTTAGGATGGTACGTGTTGCTATAGAGAGGAAACAAAACATTATTAATTAAGGGCCGGTGATACACTTTTGGTACATTGGAGTGCCTTGATTCCTCCAAAATATGCCAGGAAACAGGACCCGATGAACAAAAATAATGGTGTCCTGTTTGCTGGGAATAGTTTGGAGGAATCATTTGCTCCAGATTTACCAAAAGTGAATTGCATGGCTTTAATTAAGGGAGTAATACACTTTTGGTATATTGGAGTGCCTTGATTCCTCCAAAGTATATCAGGAAACGGAACCAATTAACAAATATAATGTTATCCTGCTGTTTCTTGAAATAGTTTGAAGGAATCTGCTGCAGTTGCTCCAGATTTACCACCACCATTACTTTGCTATATACTGTACACCCTTAAACCTGCTTAGGTAGAGGCCTTTGACCTCATGTAGCTAGGTAGACCAGGGTCTGACACACACCCCAAAAAAAATCCATCAGAATGCTTTACAGAACTTTTCTTTAATTGGGACTGTTTGTGTATCAAATACTATCCTTCTTCTATACAACTGACAAAATAAAAAAAATATTTTTCTTTATTTATAAAAAAAAATTGAAGAAAAAAAAAACGTGCAAAAAAGCACATGTGTATTTGGGTTCTATCCATCTCATACAAAAAAATAACAGAATGAAAGTTTGCATGGTAGAATCAGTTGGTAAGGAGTGGTGCTGCATTCCGGAACACTGGGGAGGCCCTCTCAACATACACAACTGCAAACCAATACAAGAAAATGTTAGTTTGATTTTTTTTTTTTTTATAGCTTATGTATATAATTCACGAGAAGAAGTAGAGATTTTATTAGTCTATTTCTTACCTACATACACTCCATGCAGAGTGCAGAAGAGTGCTCAAGGCATACTGGCTTCTTGCAAGTGATGCTGGGGGTTCTTGTCTTGCTATCCTTTTTGGTAGGACAGAGCCAGCATCTCTTTCTTTGTGGCAGGTTTATGGGATCTTAGCTGGGGGATTCACCTCAGGGAAGACACTCTTGATGACTTGCTGAGTCTTTGTGTGTTGACCAGGAAAACTAATCCTCTCTTCAGCCGATGGTTCCATGAGACTCTTCGCCAGACCACAATACCACAAAAGTAGATATGGGTCTTATAGACCCTAACACACTTGCACAGTTAGTAGACATATGGGTCTATGAGACCCGAATACCCTTATGGTGCCCAAATGGATAAAGGCCTTGAAACGACTCCCCTACCGAATGCATGCACACACCAAAGTAGGAAGGTACTGAGGAGACCAGCAGAGCTCCTAGGTATCTATAAATTACCGAACTAGAGAAACTCATAGTAGGGGTGGGTCTGTGAGACCCACTTCTGCCTAAGCAGGGTTAAGGACCCTGTCATCGTGTATGAGATTTGGTGGCACAAGCCTGCCAGGAGTTCTTAAACCTCATACAGTTTATACTTTATACACTTCCTCTCAGCAGACGTACAATTCCTCATGTTATGGTTACCAGCACACTTAGCACAAATTGAATCTTTACCCTTTGCTTTGCATGGCTGAACATTTCTGGACAATATGACAAACCAAACCTCTGACTATTATAACGGACCGTCGCCATATATCTATCTCTCTCAAAATAAACTCCCATTCCAATTTGACTTGATCACGAGCTCCCTTTTTTGTGGCTCACACCTAAGAATATAATGCTTGGTAGGCCTACCACCTAAGGCAGGCTTGTTCAAAAATAGCTCCATTTTAGACTTTACGTCAGTGACTCCCTATAAGTAGTCATTCTTATCAATTTATCAACTTATCAAATGTTTGAGTATCCGCCCCTGCAGCAGATTCTCAATAATCTTGCATATTCTTCCTCCTTGTTTACATTACAAATCATTATCTTGGGCTTTAACTTCCTTACATTATTATTTGTTGTCACATCAGATACAGCCACAAGTGTTTGTTCTGCTTCATCCCTCTTCTTTTCATCATCAAAATTCATCCCAATGACACAATAATATTAATAATAATACAGGTATTTGCTCTCGATCTCTTGCCAATTGGTGCCGTTAAAAAGACAACACTTTCTATCCACAATCACAAACACTCCAGCTGTTGATGACGTCACATCCCGTGTAAAAATGGCCTCTACCGTCCGAGTGTTGTCCCGTCTCACCGGTTAGTAAAATTCCAAAATAATGGCATTTGTAGTTAATTATGAATGAATTTGTGAATACTGTTGATAGCTGGACAATGGGGGAATATGTATATATATAAAAAAATTTAATTAAAGGTCAAATAAAGTGTTAAAAGGTCGAATAAAGGAGGGAAAATGGCGTATGGAGAATACGTATATATATATAAAAAGATTTATTTAAAGAACAAATAAAGGGGGGAATAAACGGCTTAAGGATAATGCGTATATATATATAAAGGTTTAATTAAAGGTCAAACAAAGGGTTGAAGGTCAAATAAAGGTGGGAAAATGGCTTATGGGGAGGCGGTATAATGTTCATCAGCTGATCGACTAGTAGAATAAATAAGAATAAAAATAAATAAATTACTCGATATTTAACGATTGTAGGATAACTAAACGGTGAATTTGGTAAATTCATTGGGCTGTGGTCCTCGGATTGATAGAATGCTTGCATTCTATCCCAGCTTTGTGTGTCTGGTCTATTTTAATAATAATAATAATAATGTTACAGAATAAATTTAATAATACCACCCATAATACTTTTAACTCTACGACATCTTTATATTTTTCATATTACAGGTGTTGCCCCGAGGGCAGCCCGGTCCTGCTACACCGTGTCCCGACCCAACTTGGCCATTGATGAGAACACTAAGGTCATCTGTCAGGGGTTCACGGGAAAGCAGGGCACTTTTCACTCTCGTCAGGCCATTGAATATGGAACTCTGATGGTTGGAGGAGTGTCACCAGGCAAAGGGGGGAAAAAACACCTCAACCTTCCTGTTTTTAATAATGTAGCTGAGGCAAAGTCTGCCACTAGTAAGTATTGGGAGAGATTTATTAATATTTAAGGTAGGAGAGTGCCCATCACAAAATATTTAACAAAAGTACAGTACAGTGTAGGCCTATATGGATTATTATTTATTTTTTTTATAATGGAAGGTATATTGTTTATCTTGGGTATATTTCAGCCTCATATGATTAAATATAACGATGCATTAATTGCTCATCTTTCTATACAGATGCAGATGCCTCTGTGATCTACGTACCACCACCTGGAGCTGCCAAGGCCATCCTGGAGGCTGTAGAGGCTGAGATGGGACTCATTGTGTGTATTACAGAGGGAATCCCACAACAGGACATGGTTAAAGTGAAGCATGCACTACTCAGGCAGAGCAAGAGTCGTCTCATTGGTCCTAACTGTCCGGGCATTATAGCTCCAGAAAAGGTTAGAGGGGGAAAAGATAAACAGGTTATATTGTTGGAGAGAAAGTTGATGAGTACGGAAGCAGATCTTAAGTATTACAATTGCAAATACTATATACACAAGGAATGTTTTTAGAGTGGGGATATTCAACAACTATTTATAGTTATTCTCAGATTACAGGGAAGCAGGAGTGTAATATAATTAATGTTTGTCTTTTTTGTTTTTAGTGTAAAATTGGAATCATGCCTGGCCACATCCACAAGAAGGGCAGCATTGCTATTGTGTCAAGATCTGGTACATTGACGTATGAGGCTGTTCATCAGACCACTTTGGTTGGACTTGGTCAGACCCTTTGTGTTGGTATTGGTGGTGATCCCTTCAATGGCACCAACTTCATTGACTGTCTGGAAACTTTCCTTCAGGTCAGTGATAGTCCGGGCACTGGTAATAACAAAGTGTTGATAATTTTGAGAGAGGTAATAGTTACAAATACAGTAAAGTAGTTCATACCGGTATGTAAATATTTTTATCTGTTTACCATAGGTCTACCTCCATGCCATCTCTGCTCTTATGTTTGTTTTCCTTTTGGTTAGATGATGATGTGTCTGAAATTAAATTAAGGAATACAGGTTGCAGGATGAAGAGTAAGGTATTGATTACATTCCTAGATGTGTACGTTATTAAATATAATAGAAGATGAAATTTTATGATGTTTTATTGGTGATTTTCTATTGTAACTGTTGTTGCAGGATCCTGGCACAAAAGGTATCATCCTTATTGGTGAGATTGGTGGTGGAGCAGAGGAGAGGGCTGCTGAGTACCTGAAGGAACACAACTCGGTTAGTCCTTGCTCATCTATTTTCATTTCTCCTTTCCATGCTTTAATCCCTTTGCATAATTTTGAAAGAGTATGGTTATAATTTGAGTGATCCACTTTGTAATGGAAAGAAGAAATTTTTTTAATAACTCGTGTATTGTATTAACAGGGCCCAGGAGCCAAACCTGTTGTGTCGTTCATTGCTGGTCTGACTGCCCCTCCTGGACGAAGGATGGGTCACGCTGGTGCAATCATCTCTGGAGGAAAGGGTGGTGCAATTGACAAGATCAAGGCTTTGGAAAGTGTAAGTATATGTAAATAGAATTATATATTTGAAGGAAAGTTTTAATAAAGGCAAGGTGATTATAGTGGATAGGGGATTGTGTGTGTAACATGTAAGTGGATGCCGAGAATCTTGAAATAGAAGGGCCTGGAGCCAAGCTATCCACTTCTTCAATGAAAGGATATGGGGTCTTGATTTTATCATGAATATTTTTCTTTCTTTCAGGCTGGAGTTATTGTTTCAAGAAGTCCTGCACAGATGGGAAATCTGCTTCTTGATGAATTGAAAAGACTTAATGTAGTTGCATAAGAAAGTATGAGTTGTGTCAGATATAAGGACTCCTGGCTCAGAGCAAAGATTGTTTGTGATGAATAATGAAAGCTTGAATGAAGATTGCATTGCTGTGGTAAAACTTTTGAGTGTTCTTAGTATTGCAGTAATATCAATTCTAATGAAAGGTAAAATGCTGCAAAGAAAGAAGTAAAAAAAGTTGTCAGTGTTGCCAGAGGACAGAACTACTATATCTACTGTACATTACTTAAAGTGGTCCAGTGTCTCACCTTTCATCATGAATCTTGGTAAGTGTTTGGTTATCAAATGGTTCACTAATGACACAAGTATTGGTGGAAATAATGCATCTGAATTTTATAAAGTTGCATTAAATTGGCTACAAATATAATAATGGAGCAGACTACTGATATTTAATAATTGTAGGTAGCCATGGATGCAATGAGAAAACAGCTTTCAGAAATTATGTATGTTATAGGTACTTACAGTTTGATGTTTATTAATACATTGTACAGTAAACCTGAAGCATTTGTAATAATTGTTATATAAGAACTGTTAGGTACTTCACGATAACCTTACTCAAACGTGAAGCTTTTGATGGGGTGCTTTTAAACTACTGTACTACAATGTATGCTGTATTGCATTTCTGAGTAACTCTTGGGGCTTAAAGTTATTTCTCATGGGGGAAATTTATATATTTTACAATACATACTTGAATTAGGAATAGAAGTGTTGAAATAACCGGTGTACTTATTTATCTTTGTTTACGTATGCTTGCCATTATCCAGAAGAAAACTTGTAAATATTCCTAAGGTTTCTGTGGGAACTGTACTGTATTCTATGTAAGTAATCTATGAGAATATAAAGTACATGTTCAGATAAGCTCATTTGTGTCTTCTTTACAGCTTTAGTTTTATGTATTTTATTTTTTTTCTATCGAGAGCATGCCTTTGGTATTGAATGTAAAGTAGGTGAGTGAATGAAGAGAAGAACTTTGAGGTGGTGTGGCCATATTTGGAGAACAGATAATAATAGAATACTGAGAAGAATATATGGGAATCAGGCTAGTGAAATGAGTACAGTAGTAGTAGGAAAAACTTCAACATACAGGCAAGAGGCATTGTTATATGGGCAACAAAAGGTGTACGGTATATAGTACTTGACAAAGGAACCAAGAGGAAAGTTTGTCATGACCATTCTTGTGCTGTGTTTCCCCACCATCTTTTAACACAATATTCACAGACAACACATAACACACATGTACACTTCTTCACATATGTACACTTCTTTACATACATACACTTCTTCACATACGAACACTTCTTCACATACGTACACTTCTTCACATACATCCACATACACACACACTATCACTCTACAATTACATCGCTTTATTAATTAACCATTATGATATCGATAGGCACTAAGCCCCAATAAAAACCAAACCAATAACCAGTCATCTTTTTGCAGTAGTGGAAGTAATACAAGACTAGGGGACATTCTCTATAGAGGTACTGTACTCGTTAAGTGTTTGTAAGGCCAAGATATTCATCATAGAGGTACTGTATTCGTTAATGTTTGTAAGGCCAAGATATTCACCATTAGAGGTACTGTATTCGTTAGTGTTTGTACTAAGACATTCACTATAGGGGTACTGTATTCGTTAGTGTTTGTACTAAGACATTCACTATAGGGGTACTGTATTCGTTGGTGTTTGTAAGGTAAAGGAGCATTCGTTACTCTGATCAACTGATTACCCAAGCAGTGACGAGATAGTATAGATAAGTACTAGTGGGTTACTGATTAGATAGGCCATATAATATGCATTCCTTTAACTTGTCACATTTCCTATAGGGACTTTGGGGTTGATTCCACAGTGGTATTGGTTTGTTAGTTTCCCAACCAACCACATTTGTCAGGCTTCATTATTTTCCTAAAACTGAGTATCCACATTCACAAAATCTATTAAAACAGATAATGATGATCACTGCATAGTTTACTCGCCAAATTCATTAAATAATTCACCCATAAGACATTTACACGGCTAATATTCTTTCGCTTTTGTGCTTATATATACAAACCACTACGAATGACTGTTTAATCAACCCTCAGATGAGCATATGTTTCCCTGCATAATCGAAACTCGGTGATTGAGGAAGAAATATTGGATTAGGCCATTGGTGAAGAAAAAAAACTTTGGCATGATAGGTAAAAGTGGAAGATTTTTTTTGTTTGCTTGGATGAATGTTATGTTAGGGCTGGAGGTAATATTTTAAAGGTTCTGGTGCCCCTTTGAACCCGAGCCACCCCCTCTCTCCTCTCCAACTGTCCCTCTTTTCCTTCGTGTTGGTTTGTTTGTTGTTCCTCTCTATCAACGTCTTCCAGGACTAGCTAGGGCATGTAGTGAAATTCCCAGAGAAATAGAGAGGAGGAGGAGGAGAGAGAGAGAAGGTATGGTGGTAGAAAGAGGAGAGAGAGAAGGTATGTGGGTAAAGAGAAAGAGAAGGAGAGAGAGAATGTATGGGGGAGGAGAGAGAGAGGAGGGGGGGGAGAGAGAGAAGGTATGGGGGTAGAGAGAAAGAGGAGAGAGAGAGAATGTATGTGGGTAAAGAGAAAGAAAAGGAGAGAGAGAGAGAATGTATGTGGATAAAGAGAAAGAGAAGGAGAGAGAGAGAATGTATGGGGGAGGAGAGAGAGAGGAGGGGGGGAGAGAGAGAAGGTATGTGAGTAGAGAGAGAGAGAGGAGGAAAGAAAAAATATGGGAGTAGAAAGAGAGAAGGTATGGTATAGAGTTATAGCCGTGTTAGCTAGCACTCACTCAGTCACCAACCAACCAACCAACACATGAGCAGGTGCAACATGATGCCAGAGTGAGAGGTGAGGCCTGTGTATGTGTGTGTGTGTGTCTCTCTCTCTCTCTCTGGGTTTGATGGTTGTGTTGGTAAAATGTGTGAGTGAGAGGTGAGGCCTGTGTGTGTGTGTGTCTGAGCTTGAAGGTTGTGTTGGTAAAATGTGTGAGTGGGAGGTGAGGCCTGTGTGAGTGAGAGGTGAGGCCTGTGTGTGTGTGTGTGAGTGGGAGGTGAGGCCTGTGTGTGTGTGAGTGAAAGGTGAGGCCTGTGTGTGTGTGTGTGAGTGGGAGGTGAGGCCTGTGTGTGTATGTGCGAGTGAGAGGTGAGGCCTGTGTGTGTGTCTGTGCTTGAAGATTGTGTTGGTAAAAATAATGTATCGCGTTGATTCCCCTTTGGTTTGGTGATTAATGCATTGAAGGGGAGATTCTCTTTTTGGTTAAATTGCAAGGCTACTGATTCCTCCTAAGTTCCTAACTATACCAGAAAACAGACGCCTTCAGTGGTACTAATAGGGGAACTGTTTTGTGATCTAGTTTGGAAGAATCTGAGACCTTCCAATTCACCAACAACAGAATCACCCCATAATTTTTTCTACTAGTGAACTAATGATGATGCTTGTTGTCCCACCTCTCTAGGACCTTCTCCCTCTGCATACAGGGTCTTACAAACTTAGGATGGTCTAAATTCATCCTCAAATCAGTCCTTAACCGGAGACCAGATAACCATAAGCCACATAAAACACTTAACAGTCTAACTCTTGTGTTTAAAGAGTTTAAAATAATACTGTTAAATAGTTTTCGTATCTTTGGTGTTGCTTTAAGGACCCTGTGATCATGTATGAAAAGTGGAGGCTTCTGATTGCTCCTGACTGCCACGAAACACATTCCTTCCATGTAGCCTAGGTGGTGTTTCATGGCAATATTTGAAGGACTCGTTTACCTCCAATTTTCTGACTACATCACCAGGTCCCTTAAGGTGGTAATTCTTTTTTGGTACATTGGAGTGCCTTGATTCCTCCAAACTAAGCTAGGAAACAACAGTACCAAAAGAGCAAAAATAATGGTGTTCTGTTGATTGGAATAGTTTGGAGGATTCAGTTATTCCAGATTTACCAACACAGAATATCCCCCTTTATTAATAAATGTTTGTGTGGTGGCGTCATCCAGTTTATCACTCACATCAGCAGTCACAGGCTTTACTTATCTTCAACTGCTGATAAGAATAGTGAGACGCGGACGTAGAAAATTAGTTGTTACAGTGTTGTGGGTGAAGTGGGAAGTGCCGACCGAATGTCCTACCCAAAGAAAGACGAATAGAAAAACAACAGTGATAAACGGATAGAAAAACAAGTGTGATATCGTATTATTATATATTTTTTAGAGGTGATTTGTAAGATAATGTGAAAGACTGTATATATATGCATAGAGAAAAAGCAGAAGCAAAAAAAAAAAACAAGTGTGGAGAGTTAACCAATACCAACTAACCTAACTTACTATAGACAATGTTGATAATAAGAGGTGTGGCTGTGACTGTGTTGTTGTTTGTGTTGGTGGTTGTGTTGGGGTGTTTGGGTTGTGTTGAAGGGTTTGCCACACAGGATGCCATCAGTGTGGACAACAACGGTGGGTATGTAGGGTTGGTAGTGGCCCTCAGTGATGCCCTCGTCAACACCAACTGTACACAATACATCCAAAACATCAAGGTAATGTCCTACTAACCTATAGGGGGATTGATTGATATTAAGGGGGTGCGGGAGTAGGGGGACATGCTTGGGGAGGTTTTGGGGGGTGCGGGAGTAGGGGGACAGGCTTGGGGGGGGGGGTTAGGGGGGTGCGGAATAGGGGACAGGCTTGGGAAGGTTTTAGGGGGTGCGGGAGTAGGGGGACTGGCTTGGGGGGGGGGGGGGTTAGGGAGGTGCGGAATAGGGGACAGGCTTGGGGAGGTTTTGGGTGGTGCGGGAGTAGGGGAACAGGCTTGGGGGGGGGGGGGTTAGGGAGGTGCGGAATAGGGGACAGGCTTGGGAAGGTTTTGGGGGGTGCGGGAATAGGGGACAGGCTTGGGGGGGGTGCGGAAGTAGGGGACAGGCTTGGGGGGGGTGCGGGAGTAGGGGACAGGCTTGGGGGGGGGGTTAGGAGTGTGCGGGAATAGGGGACTGGCTTTCTACCCCCCCCCCAAGCCTATCCCCCTATTCCCGCACCCCCCCCCCAAGCCTGTCCCCCTATTCCCGCACCCCCCCCCCCAAGCCTGTCCCCTACTTCCGCACCCCCCAAACCCCCCCCAAGCCTGTCCCCTATTCCCGCACCCCCTTAATAGCGTCATAAACCAGAAGTGTACACCCACGAGCAAAAATTCACAGACAGTACCTACCGTTACATGTTTACCTTCCCTTTCCCATTCCCTTTCCCTTCCCATGGCTTGTTTCCTCCCTTTCCCCTTCCCTCAACCTATCCTTCCTTCTAATTTAAGGACCCTGTGCTCGTGTATGAGAAATGGTGGCTTCTGATTCCCCCTGACTAGCCTATGCCACGAAACAAGCTCCTTCCCAATAGGTGTGTGTGTGTGTTTCGTGGCAATACTTGAAGGACTCATTTACCTCCAATTTTCTGTCTATATCACAGGGTCCCTTGATGAATAGGCATCACATGGGCCTATTTTCATCCGTCCTGTGGCCAACCTAAGGCTTCCTACGTCCTCCAACCAGTTTTGTAAGGTGTAGAGAATAACGACGAATCTATGCCAGGGAAATTTAACTCTAGATCGGAGGATGAGGGACGCAAAACAGAGGAAATACGTACAGTTGGTCACAGGAATTCATACACAGCTAGGTTCATCTTAAATCGAGACCATTATGAAAGAAAGTACTACAGTGAATGGTCTACCAAGTGACTCTGTGATTAGCAAAACAACAAACCTATTATTACCTTGTGTTGCACTTACATAGACTTATATTTTCTGTGTGTTGTGAATCCCTTGAAGCCTAGAGTGTGTGTACAAATTCCTAAGACCGACTGTACTATCCCCTTAAAATAAGCTTTGATGATTTTTACATTTACATAGACTAATATTTCCTGTGTGTTGTGAATCCCTTGAAACCAATTTGTAGAGTGTGTGTCATAGCTCTGTGGTGTGTGTACAAATTCCTAAGACCGACTGTACTATCCCCATAAAAAAAACTTTGATGATTTTTACATTTACATAGACTAATATTTCTTGTATGTTGTGAACCCCTTGAAACCAATTTGTAGAGTGTGTGTACAAATTCCTGAGACCGACTGTAGGCTACCAGTGTAATAAACCTCAAGATCTTGATAAATCCTAGCTTTTTATTATTATAGTCAAACGGACGATTACTGCGCCCTCTATTATGGCTATACTGAATGTTTTTTTGTTTACCTCGGCCTGGTGGTGTAGGGTCTGTCTACGAACTCTTACTCGTGGGTGTACAACTTTTTTGAGACTTAGTAGGTGCTTGACGGTCCACAAATTAGGGTCTTGCACACTCGCAATCCAAAATTTGTATCCAAGTCTTGTTGAAGTTTCGAATCATTTGACATGCTAGTGAACCAATTACAACACTTATATATCCTGTTTCATATTTGTATCCAGCAGGTCTTGTTGAAGTTTCGAATCATTTGACATGCTAGTGAATCAATTACAACACTTATATATCCTGTTTCATATTTGTATCCAGCAGGTCTTGTTGAAGTTTCGAATCATTTGACATAGTAGTGAACCAATTACAACGCTTATCCTGTTTCATATTCGCTAATTACTCGATCAGGCTATTCGAAGTCATTCACAAACCTGGATTTATTAGTAATTATTGACTTGGTTCTGTAATCTCTCATTCACAAACTCGTATCTATTTTTATTTATTGACTTGCTTTTATGTCTCTCATTCACAAACCCTTATTTATTGACTTGCTTCTGTAATCATCCACTCACAAACCCTTATTTATTCTTATTTTTATTGTACTTAATTTGCTTCTGTAGTAATAACACTCATTCACAAACCTTTATTTATTAGTATTTAATGACTTGCTTCTGTAATCTAATCTCTCGTTCACAAACCCTTCTTTATTCCTATTTTTATTGTACTTAATTTGCTTCTGTAATAATAACACTCATTCACAAACCTTTATTTATTAGTATTTATTGACTTGCTTCTGTAATCTCTCATTCACAAACCCTTATTTATTAGTATTTATTGACTTGGTTTTGTAATATAGTCTCTCTCACAAACTCTTATTTATTCCTATTTTTATTGTACTTAATTTGCTTCTGTAATAATAACACTCATTCACAAACCCTTATTTATTCCTATTTTTATTGTACTTAATTTGCTTCTGTAATAATAAACACTCATTCACAGACTATGTTCAGCGCTGCCTCCTCCCTCATGTTCGACGCTACAGGGAGTCGTGTGTACTTTCGCACCGTGACTATCGCTATCCCTGCCTCGTGGTCTTGTGGCGAGGTTATAACACCATCAGACCTCCTCGACTACAACTGGGACACGGCACACATCAGAGTTGGTCCGTCTCATGCCCTCTTCACCGACACACCCTGGACACAGCAGTCTGGGGGATGTGGTGACCCGGCTGACTTTATCTACTTCTCTGATAATTACGTCCTGGGAAACACGAATCAACTCCACCAGACGAATGGAGGTAACTAAAAAAAAAAAAAAAAAAAAAAAAAAAAAATTATTATTATTATTATTATTATTATTATTGTTATTGTTATTATTATTATTATTATTATTGTTATTATTATTATTATTATTTCTAGTATTATTATTATTGTTATTATTATTATTTTTATTTTTATTTTCTCTCTATGGGGACTAACAGCAAGAAGCCATTTCAATGCCCTTACCTGTGAAATAAACAATGAGTAAGATACAGGAAGGCTACTGTAATTTTTCTTAAGCGATTTCCTAAGTGATTGTGTAATCCTGACGGCTTTAATTAAGGGGGTAGTACACTGTTGATGAATCTGGAGCAAATGATTCCTCCAGACTAGTCCAAGCAACAGGACACCATTATTTTTGTTCATTTGGTCCTGTTTCCTGGCATACTTTGGAGGAATCAAGGCACTCCAATGAACCAATGGTGTACTCTCCCCTTAAAGGACCCTGTGATCGTGTATGAGACTTTAATTGGTGACTTCTGATTCCTCCTGACTATGCCACGAAACAAGCTCCTTCCATATAGGTGTGTGTGTGTGTGTGTTTCGTGGCAATATTTGAAGGACTCGTTTACCTCCAATTTTCTGACTACATCACAGGGTACCTTAAGGGGGTGCAGGAGTAGGGGACAGGCTTGGGGGAGGTTTGGGGGGTGCAGGAATAGGGGAACAGGCTTGGGGGGGGGGGTAGAAAGCCTGTCCCCTAACCCCCCCCTAAGCCTGTCCCCCTACTCCTGCACTCCCCTAACCCCCCACCCCCAGCCTGTCCCCCTATTCCCACACACCCCTAACCCCCCCCCAGCCTGTCCCCCTATTCCCACACACCCCTAACCCCCCCCAAGCCTGTCCCCATACTCCCACACCCCCTTAACTAATTCAACAGGCCACACACTACTACACGAGTGGGCCAAGTTTCGATGGGGTGTGTTTGAGGAATATGGCCACATCAATGACCCCGTCTACCCCACAACTTACCATCTCAACAGGACCTCCTTCTACCCCAACTATTGCACTGATGCTGTCCTTGATGGCACGTACAGGTAAATCAACATATTAATTAGTGTTTATTTTTCCTATAAACTTAAATCACCTTGGACATTTTATTTAACGCCACCCCTAAAAATACGACCATCTCATCAGTGTATAATTTCTCCCATAGGATATACAGTGCCATCTATGTATGTATTGTAAGCAGTTTCTATGTAATGTTATGGTTGGTGTGTTTGTTTCTTTGTTTTGATCAGCGGGAACTGTGGTGAGGATGGGTCAGAGCTGGACTGTATATTCACCCCAAACCTCTCATCAAACAACAACAACACCAACACCGTATTTTCTATGTAATGTAATGGTTTGCTTGTTTGTTTTGTCAGCGGGAACTGTGGTGAGGATGGATCAGACCTGGACTGTATATTCACCCCAAACCTCTCATCATCCAACAACAGCACCAACACCAACACCGTCGCCACCTCTTCCCTTATGGCAGCCCCGTTCCTTGATACGGTAATGCACTAGCAACAGTCACGAGTCGTAATAATAAAGCACCCAGCCTGTGCAGGTGTTGTGAATGAAAGCTTCGACTCACCTGACGTACAGTTGCGGACACATGCAACAGACACACCTGAAACTGGGCCTCTCATTGAGCATAGGGGAGGATGAGATGTTGTGTGTGTGTGTGTGTGTGTGTGTGTGTGTGTGTGTAGAGGTGACACGTCCTATTCTATGCTTGATAAGGGGCCCCGTTTGAAGTGTGGCTGTTTCATGTGTCCTTAATTAAGGGGGAAGTACGGTGTTGGTAAATCTGGACCAAATGATTCCTCCAAACTATTCCAAACAACAAAACACCATTATTTTTGTGTGTGTACCTGTGAACCCTGTGTATGAGAATTGGAGGCTTCTGATTCCTCCTGACCATGCCATAAAACAAGCTCCTCTCATATAGGTGTGCGTGTTTCGTGGCAATATTTGAAGGACTCATTTATATCCAATTTTCTGACTACATCACACACAAGGTCCCTTAAGGGGGTATATAGTGCATTGTTTTGGGTGGTAAATCTGGAGCAAATGATTCCTCCAAACCATTCCAGGCAACAGGATACCATTATTTTTCTTCATCTGGGTCTGTTTCGTGGCATACTTTGGAGGAATCAAGGCGCTCCAGTCTATCAATATTAAATTATACTGTTCCCTTAATACTCCATCATCAGACTACTCGATGTTCTGGTTGGTGTGTACAGATGGAGAATGTACTAATGCACACTCATAATATTTCTTGTTGGTATGTACAGAGTTTACTAATTCACACTCGTAATATTTGTTGTTGGTGTGTGTACTAATATTGCACTCTCATAATATTTCCTGTTGTTGGTGTGTGTACTAATATTGCACTCTCATAATATTTCCTGTTGTTGGTGTGTGTACTAATATTGCACTCTCATAATATTTCCTGTTGTTGGTGTGTGTACTAATATTGCACTCTCATAATATTTCCTGTTGTTGGTGTGTTTACAGGTGGTGAACTTCTGCGACAACACAACACACGACACAACCAAACCCACCAAGCACAACCTCCTCTGTGATCAACTCAGTTCCTGGCAAGTCATAAGTCAACATCCTGATATAGCCAGGTAGGTAAATAGATAGATACTATTTTTGTCACATATTCTTTTTTCTACAACTACGGTACAGTCCCGAATCCAACCCTCCCCCATCCCTTGTCATAAAATATATATATAAGGTCCCTAATTCATCCCTCCCCCATCCCTTGTCATAGAATATATATAAGGTCCCTAATCCAACCCTCCCCCATCCCTTGTCATAAAATATATATAAGGTCCCTAATCCAACCCTCCCCCATCCCTTGTCATAAAATACAAGTATGTCTTTCTGGCCTAGCAAAGTCTACTATCTTCCTCCTTTGCATCATTCTGAAGTAGAGGGCTATGAATTCCTCCCCGGTATCACTGCTTGTCGTAAAAGGCGACTAAAATGGGCTTTCACTTCTCCAACTGTCCCTTTTTTTCATCTGGTACCTTTTGTGCTTACTGTTTCACCTTTCAATTGCCTTCTTCCTCGGGTGCCATATGACCTCGCTGTTGCGGCACCCAATAACAATCTTGCAGCGTATCTCCCTTTACATAACTACTTCACTTCCCCTCCCCCTCTCAGTGCTTCAATTACCATTTTCCTCGGGCGCCACATAACCTCACTGTTGCAGCGTATCTCCCTTTACATAACTACTTCACCTCCCCTCCCCCTCCCCCTCTCAGTGCTTCAGGGAGCGGCCAACACCTACCTGTCGAAGTGAGGGTAGTGAGGGCCAAACCACCCCGTCACACAGCTGTCCTCCTCGTCGACTACAGCAGTACAATGGGAGAGGTGAGATAATTGGTCCCTTATTCATCATTACATTCCTCCTTATTCCTGTCACTTCTTCATTTCATTCCTCTTTTTTCTTGTCTCTTCTTCATTCCATTCCTTCTTATCCTTATCTCTTCTTCATTTCATTCATCTTTATTCTTATCTCTTCTTCATTTTATTCATCTTTATCCTTTTCTCTTCTTTGTTCCATTCATCTCTGGTCTTGCTTCCCTGTTCTCATTCTTTCTTCCTATATTGTCCGTTTTAGGTGTGTTTGTTCCATGTGTTCTCAACCGTACATGCTGCATAATGCAATATTTCATCCACTCACACCTACCCATTTTATCTGACTACCTCCGTCCCTGCCACAGATGCTGTCACGTTGGGAGTTTCTGCGAGACTCACTTCGCCAGTTCTTCCTGACGCAGGCACCAACTGGGTTCAGAACAGGTGTCGTCATATTTGATAGTACCATCAAAATATATTCAGATCTTTACGAACTCGACAGTATTACCGACCAAAACAGCCACAGAAATGACCTGGCAACTATGATACCAGAAGAGTCTCCCGAGCCTGGAGGCTCTACGAAGAATTTGAAGTTGGCAATAGAAAAGGGTAAAGAAGTAAGTAATTGGTAGGCTTGGTTAGGGAACAACACCAAGTGAAGAGAAGCCTTATTGACCATGTTTTTAAATGAGAGAGCTGGCACATGGATACTCATGATAATAATAATAAATAAAAGGAGTGTATACTGTATTAATATTCATGTCCCTGGGTCCTGCAGATACTGAAAGGCAGTGGCGGATGGTTGGTGCTGGTGACGGAGAACATGAAGGAGTACACCGAGGGCAACCAGAACCTGACGGGGACGGCCGGTGAGACGCCCGTGTGGCCCGTCCTCTACCCCAGCAATCCTCAGGTATCCGCTCAAGTGTACCAAAATCTAGCTGCTCTGTCCACTACCACCTCGGTCATCCAAATCACACACCAGGAAGACAAAGTTACCCTACCAGCATCCAACAATACCTACCAAGCTGTTGATAACTTTGCCTCTCTTACCTCCAGTCTTCGTCAGGCCACCAACACACCTGATGTGGAAGTGAGTGTCGTGTGTTGCAGGTTGATGTTGTTGAAGTGAGTGTTGTGTATTGCAGGTTGGTGTTGTTGAAGTGAGTGTTGTGTATTGCAGGTTGGTGTTATTGAAGTGAGTGTTGTGTATTGCAGGTTGGTGTTGTTGAAGTGAGTGTTGTGTATTGCAGGTTGGTGTTGTTGAAGTGAGTGTCGTGTATTGCAGGTTGGTGTTGTTGAAGTGAGTGTCGTGTGTTGCAGGTTGATGTTGTTGAAGTGAGTGTTGTGTATTGCAGGTTGGTGTTGTTGAAGTGAGTGTCCAGATGAAGACCCAGTTCTAACCCATGTACCCTGGTATCCATGCAGACCTCCGGTTAGATGGCAGAACAGAGTTGAAGAGTATGTGAGAGAGAGAAGTGTGAGGGGGGGAGGGGAGATGGAGCAAGTGAGGAGGGAGTGTTGGAACAGGGAAAACTGGAGACTCTTATGCCATGGCCACCCCCTTGGTGGGAGTTCCCGGAGGGAAAGAGGCGTCGGAGCTATAGAATAGAATAGAATATAAATGAACTGCAATATTAACTTGATTTCTTGTTATTATTCTGCAGGTCTCCTCAGGTACATGTAACAGTGAACCCTGCACTTCGGCTCTCAATGTCCAGAACAGCAGCCAGTTTGAGGCACAATTTATAATCGAGGTGCTACACAGCCACACAGATATAGGTAACCCCATCACTGTGGCTCTGATTCCACCCGATACAATCACCACCACCATACTGATGACGAGCATTCGTGACTCCAGTACTGTCTTCGTTGCCTCACCACTCCAGGTATTTTTCATTTGATTTTCTTATAGCCTGGCGAGCGATTATGTACAGTACCGGCTCCTCATTAAATTCTTGGCCGTTTTTTCCTTGGTAAATGTAATACAGTCTCAGACAAATTACACTAAAAATGACCACAGCTCTACTACTTTCTCTCTCTTAAATAATAATAATCTGTAATAATCTGTATTTCTTTACCCAACAGAATGGTATTTACACAGTGAACGCGGAAAACAACGGTCTGGGTTTACCTGTAGTGGCGAGGGTGTTGGGGGTCGAGAAGGCTGGCCTGGTGTCAGTGAATGTGTGGTCTCCTCGTGGACTTGACCAGCTGTCTTTCTCTCCTGGAGTCGCCCCTCGCCTCCTTGCTACTGTAAGTTCTGCAGCTATAGCCTATAGGGAGTAGGCTGGATATGGGATTACTGATGAAGGGGAATAGGAAAGATTATTAACAAGGGCACCACCCTGCAACCGTAAGGGCTGTTGATTAAGACTGAGAGGATGGATAATTAACAAGGGCGCTAGGTATCCACGAGACATAACTTTATGCAAAATGGATATATTTCCTTCTTCCTCTTGCTATCTTCCAGGCCTAGGTAGAACGGTCTCCTTTTTCCCCTTTTCAATTCTGTTTGTATCATGTTATGTTACTCATCAGGTGGAGACAAGTGACGGACGGCGTGTGGTGTTTGCTGATGTGACTGTGGTGGTACAGATTGACACCATCACCGTCACCATCAACCTTGCTGACAACGGCATGAGGGGAGACGTGACGGGGAATGATGGCGTGTACAGCGGCTTCCTCACCGTCTACAAGCAAGGCAGCGAGGTGGACATCAGCGTTACAGTCACAGACAACAACGGGACGGCTAGGGCAGTGGGACCCTCCTCTGTTGCCGCATTTATCCAAGATCATACCCCACCACTAACAGGTAGGTTTGATCTAACACTTTACAACACTCGTCAAATAAGCTACTCAGTCTTGCCACTTTTCTGTCCGACTCCTTCATGTGAGAGTTAACGGGTATTCTCAGTCATTTATATACACGACTGGGTTAACTTTGGAGCACTGTATTGTCATCCATCTTTCCTTCATACGACTTGTCCTTCTCCAAATGCAATGTGTTGTGTCTAGCCATCTGGAATGAAATTGAACATGATTTTGTATCTCTCAATGCTATTTATTTATTTCACTGGCAGGGACATTAGATGGACTTCTTGCCTTTAGTCCTCATCTTTCTCAATATAAAATACTATATTGAATTAAGTAGTGATGATGTTGCAGATGGAGAGCAGGGTTGTTGTGGTAGCCAGCTGGACCTCTCTGGCCTCACACTGGTTGACCTGGGCCCCTTCTCAGTCACATCATCCGGGCAGCGTGGGAGACTGACTGGAACGGACCCAGGATATCTGCCCCCTGGCCGTGTCACAGACTTGAGGTCGGAAAGGTTGGGGTATGATGTGACTCTCTCCTTCACCGCTCCTGGGGCTTCTCTAGATCAGGAAATAGGTGAGGTGATTGGTAGCATGATGAGCCTAAAGTACAGTAGTAATAACTTTATATTATTGCATAGACTTTTCTCTTTTGTCATTTATAAAAAAAAATTAATTACGGTATGTAATCCATTACACTTACAGTAATGTATAACGTATAGGCCTATCTTATGAACTTACTTTCATATATTTCTGAATGAACACTTCCTGGCCCTGATGTCTTAATTTCCACACCACAGCCAGCCATTATGAAGTCCGATATGATGCGCCAGGGGAGTCCTACGTCACCAACATCACTGCACAAGCCGTAGGTACTGCTGTCACCACTCAGGCCATCCATATCCCAACCTGCGATGTTTTGTTTACATTCACGGTGGTGGCTGTTGATGCGTCTTCCGTGAGTGGCAAGGCATCCAATCCCGTGAGAGAGAGTGTTTCCTGTACCTACAAACCTGATCAGCCACTGTCACCTGGAGCAATTGCTGGCATTGTTATAAGCTGTATATTTGGTCTCCTGCTGATTTTGATTATATGTTGCCTCTGTTGTAATCGTGATAATCTGGATGACCTATGGTTGTGGAGGATGCTGACCTGCCGTTGCTGCACCAAGCAGGATAATGATGATGATCGATTGTATAGTCCGCCACCGAGGTCCAACAAACAGAGTGACGTCATACGTAACAATGTGAAGACGACCACTTCCCCGGTCACGCCAATTCGGAGTATAAGTGATCTCTACTCCAGACCAGATTTAGAAGCAAAGAGAACTCAACGTTTGAAAAAGGAGGAACATCAAAAGCAAGCAGATGATAGTGACGATGGAGGCTTCAATGAATATGAGAGACCCAACAACAACTCTAATATGAAGCCCGTGTCTACCCAGAGAGACACACACAGCCGCAACGCTACTGGTAATGCTGACAAGGAGAGCACCAGGTCATCACTTAACTCTCACAGTACCCACACCACTATACCCATCAATGAAATCGGCCTTCCCTCTCTGTCACAGCAGCGGGGCGTGGCACAGGACAACTATGCTTATGAGAGAAACGATGACACAAATGGCTATACCAGGAACACATCTGGCTACAACAACCAACCCCCTAGACAACCACCTCACCCTAGGCAAGCTCCACCAAGGCCTCCACGAAACAACACACAAGTATAAACCACGTACGGCTGCAAAGGGCAGAGTGGAATTAAGTATAAGTATGAGGACCAAACTATGATGTAGCCTATTTTCAACTGTATCTATTCGCTTCCTCTTGCCCCTAGCATCACTAATTCATAGCCTTCAATAATATGACTGTTTTTAACATTGTATGGCATTGCATGTGACGGAGGCGTAGTAGATGAATGGAGTTTCATGTAGGTAAATATCTCGGCTCATAGTACAGGCATTCGTTAACCAGAGATGGAATCTGGATATAAATACTAAGTTCTGGACATAGTGTAATTATTGTATGGGGAAATGAAACTAAGTTCATTAATTTTGTTTTCTCTGCTTTATTCCCACTTATTCCTCCAAGTCTACATGCCACCTGATCATATATGGTTGCCAACTTGATACACATACATGCAAATCCATACAAATCTTTCAAACTTAATCTTTACATATCTGTACTATACTTACATGCTACACTCCCCCCTAATTTCCAATCACAATCAGGGCCTAATCCTCAGAAATTTTTTTTTACTATACCTACACTCATATCCTACATAACGTAGCATATACTTCATCTTTACGATCATCATTTTTATCATCTTCAATGTCGTCTCCTATGGACGACCATCCACACTGTCGTCTCCTGTGGACGGCCGTCTGCGTTGTCTGCTCCGGACTTCTCACAACGCTGTTGTCTCCTGCAGGCAGCCATCCACACCTCCAGGACGGCCCTTTTCACCGCCTGTATGACCAGCGCGCTTCTTCGCCTCCAGGAAGGCCTTATTTGCCTCTCTCCTGGATGGCCTTCTTTGCCTCCTGGATGGCCTTCTTTGCCTCCTGGACGGCCCTTTTTGCCTCCTGGATGGCCTTTTACACTTCACAGCGGACGGCGATTCTTGCACCTCTGCGGATGGTGGATCTGCCTCACAGGAGGGGTTATTTAACCCATAGCTGAGGGGGGATGAAAGCCTACAAATCCTTAATAGCTTGTATGGGGAGATGAAACTAAGTTCATTTGTTATCCCCACTGTCTCCCCATTTATTCCTCCAAGTCTACATGCTACTTGGAACATATACATGCAAATCCTTAAAAATCCTTCAAACCTAATCTTTACATATTTTTACTACACTTACATGCTACAATTATTTAGGCAGGTTATGAATGAATATTTATATTAGAGGTATTGATTATCCAAAACGTTTGATAATAAGAAACTGATGCCTCTTAAAAATAAATGATGGAATTTTTATAGCCAGGCCCTAATATATGTATTGTTGTATTACTCCAGTGTAATTATAGCCTACATAATGAAAGATGTATTTTCCTGCTTGGTGCTATGTATGTCCAATTTTGTTTCTATATATACCTATAGGTTATTGAAATTTTTTTGTTATAAATTTATAGCCTACACCTTGTTCATTAATTTATGCATGTGTCAAATGTGTTTTATTCTGTGTTAATATACAATACAGTACAGTAGTAAAACTTCTTTATTTGTTACTGTTGTGTGCCTAAATGATGTACAGTAGTTTCCAAAACTATCGTTAAAATAAAGTGCTATACATTCTGACACAGTTGTATGTTTCTTATTCCTACTGTATTAGTAGAAATAAACTGTTTTAACCAATTTTTTTTTACACAGGCTTTAATTATTTGTATGTGTCTTTACAACAGTATTGGAGTCTTTCTGGCAGGGATTTCTGCAATTCTTTACATATATTTACTCATATTAATATCCCACCATGTATCAAATAACTTCATGATGGCCTTTAGCGGCAACATTCCTAACTTCCCCAGAGTGTTGGGGCTTGTACTAAAGGTAAATAAAGAACTTGAAAAAAAAAAATTCTGGCAGGGAAATAGAACTTAAATGTCGCACCAAATTATACATGCCGAGTTCCGAGGAATACAAAAATTGTGAGTCAGAGTTTGGTCTTTATTGATGGAAGTACTAATGGAAAATATAGTATAGTATAGTATAAGATCATAGGAAAATAATGAGGTTTGCTGCTGCTTTCATAGGTTTGCCTCACGGTCTGTTTTCTGTTGAGTAAATGGTGGAGACTGGAGATAGAAAATAGTGACTAGGCCAGATTATAATTATAGGGTCCCGACTTCGATATATCTAAGTAACTCTTCTTCTTCCATGTGTCTGAGCTCTGGTGATGACAGGTGGTAAAGACTCCTTCCTGTTTGTTGGGTATAATAATAAGATTCAAGAGGAAAAATATGACCGCCTTAAAATTTAGAGGCTAAAACCTTTAATTAATATAAGTGGGAAGAATGTTATTAGTAAATTAGAATATGGAATCGAAAAAGGAAACCCTCAATAAAATGTGGATTTAAGGGGGTGCGGGAATAGGGGGACAGGCTTGGGGGGGGGGGTTAGGGGGGTGCGGGAATAGGGGACCGGCCTCCTACACACCCCAAGCCTATCCCCCTATTCCTGCACCCCCCCCCAGTCCCCCCCAAGCCTGTCCCCTACTCCCGCACCCCCCACTCCCCCCCCTCCCCCAAGCCTGTCCCCTACTCCCACACCCCCTTAAAATTCGCGAAATAAGCCATAGAAGAAAATAGTCTTAGAATGGTCTAAATAAGTAGGTAATGAAGGTAGAAAACCGTATCCAATAACGGTAATTCATTCAATATTTACCGAAATAAATAAATAAAATCATAAATAAATAAAATAATAAAATAAATAAAATAATAAAATAAATAAAATAAATAAAATAAATAAAATGTAAGTGCCGTTGTAAAGGCGATACTTCAACACTCAACCTACTGGCATCTGGCAACACTTTTTATTTGTTTACATTACAAAAGTAATGTGGTGGACGCTCATCAGCCTTCAACGAGTATTTCTTCACTTTAATTCCCCTCCAGCAAGGACTACCATACCCAGGATCATTACATACTTTAAAAATAATAATAATATATGGTTTAATCTGTGTAATACCATGGCTACCGATGCTAAAATACCAAGACTGAGTGAAAGACTGGTGTGGATCGACCTGGAGGTAAATATATATAGCTCAACTGGCTAGTCGTATCTTAAAAAAAAAAATGAATTATCGGGGTAAATATTGAATGAATTACCGTTATTGGGTACGGTTTTTCTACCTTCATTACCCACTTATTTGGACCATTCTAAGACTATTTTCTTCTATGGCATTTTCTCCGCAAATGCCCCATTTCCAAGATAGGGCATATTCAAATGGGGCATTTTGAAATTAGCCTGACCTTACCTGACCTGACCTAACCTAACCTAGACCGCATCAGACTACCGGGACCTAACCTGGGCAAACTACCGGAACCTAACCTGGGCAAACTACCGGGAAATAAAAGTGATAAAGTACAATAAATGACTGGGGCAAAATACTGGGACCCAACCGGATCTGGCAACACTGCTGCAAAACGGTAATTCTTTCAATAAATACCATTATCGGTATAATAAAGAATACATATTCCCAAGATAATTCTACTTTTGGTGAATATTGAATGAATTACCGTTATTGCGTACGGTTTTTCTACCTTCATTACCCACTTATTTAGACCATTCTAAGACTATTTTCTTCTATGGCATTTCCTCCGCAAATGCCTCATTTCCAGGAGAGGGCATATTCAAATGGGGCATTTTGAAATTAGCCTGACCTTATCTAACCTAACCTAGACCGCATCAGACTACCGGGACTTAATCTGGGCAAATTACCGGGAAGTAACCGTGGTAAAGTACAGGAAATGACTGAGGCAAAATACTGGGACCTAGCCAGATCTGGCAACACTGCTACAAAATGGTAATTCTTTCAATAAATACCAAATGTTTATGTATGTAACATCGGAAAAATCGAAAATTCGGAAGTCTCATGTTCCCCTGCCTTCCGAACTATAGGACTTTTACTGTATCCTATATATAAGGCTATATGATGGCATAATATCCACTGGTAAATAATTCAGTAGTTGTAATAAGTATCCTATAATGTCTCAGATGACTGGTCTGGATGTGTCCAAGGAGGAAATCATGGAGGCAGCTGTACTTGTGACAGACAGTGAACTCAATGTAGTGGCTGAAGGACCCAACCTGGTGCTCAAAGTTGATGACAGCGTACTCGACCAAATGAATGATTGGTGTAAAAATCACCATGGCAAAGTAAGTGTATTATCACCAACACTTATAGCTGGTACAGTCAGCGTCGTCAATCTTCTTTTCCTTGGTGTGAATCCCGTGAAGCTTGACTCAGTTCTTTCAAATAATTCATTCAGGAGTCGAGCTGCATGGGATTCACACCAAGGGAAAGAGGATTGATGATGCTGACTGTACCAGCTGTAAGTGTCGGCCATAGTACAGTCGCGGCACATAGTACTTGACCGGACTTCCACTTACACCCTGTTCAAGGACTATGTGCCGTGACTGTACAAGTACTGTACCTTGTGTTTTTTGCTCACTCAAAGGAATCTTGATGAAAGAGTTTCTGTCAGTTGGATAATAACAGTTTCAGGTGACAATTTTTAATATATTTCCAGTGTCATATCAATATTTCTGTAAATATTTTAATGAAATAGAAATGTTCAGAAGGGGAGCCAGAGATACTGTACGGCCAGAGGTCTGACTAGATGACCCCCTCCAAGTACCTCCTGTAGTTGTTTCGTGTATCAGCATAAGTATGAAAATTTTTTAGTTTGTCATTTAGAGTATAGGATGGCCAATGTTGCTTATACAACACTACTTTTTTTTTGTGGATATTCCTATAATGTTTTGTAAATATTTTCAGTCGGGGCTGACAGATGGATGTAGAAAGAGTACCATCACACTCTCTGCTGCTGAAGACCAGCTGCTCCAGTTTGTAGCTCAGCATACAGAAAAAGGCAAGTGCAGATTATACATTATTAATCCATCTCCTTTCCCAGATATTACTATGCTGCATTTTGTAAGCAGGAGTTAAATAGTTAAAGTGGGGTCAAAAGTGATATCATGGTTTGTACTGTTCTGTACTGCTGAGTAAGATACAGGTACCTATATCCTATATGAAAATTGGAAGGTACAACTGTCTGGTATCTTCCATTAAAACTAAACCCAAGTACAAAATTGATAACTTTGTCATGGCCCTTACCTATAGTGTATTGGTGATGAGGTAGACTTACGAGGTTGGCTATATGGTTCAAGTTTGCTGGGGTCACAGGAAATAGAATAATTTATTAGTATACTTTTTTTGTTAATTTTATAAATTGGATGAAAACATAAAATAATACTGTATTTTAATATGTTAACAATGAGCTTATACCTGTCATAACTATTATTTAGCCTGTGAAACCTTCATAAACATTGGATGCTTTAAAACTAATCTTTCTGTGATATAACCTTGATACCCCAAAAATAAGAAAAAGAGGATAAGGATATATCAAATTACTTTAATAACTCTATTAATAATCACTTGTGCTGTAGGGAAAGCACCACTTGCTGGTAACTCGGTGCATGCAGACAAAAAATTCCTGGACAAGTATATGCCGAAGTTAATGAAGCATCTCCACTACCGTATTGTTGATGTTTCCACGGTCAAGGAGCTCTGCAGGTGAGCATGACATCCTCTATTATAAATTGATAGTTTTAAGGACCCTGTGATCGTGTATGAAAATTGGAGACTTCTGATTCCCCCTGACCATACCACGAAACAAGCTCCTTCCAGATGAGTTGTGTTTCGTGGCAATATTTGAAGGACTCGTTTATCTCCAAATTTCTGACTACATCACATGGTCCCTTAACTGTGGTAGTACTGTATTCAGACAGCTCACATATAAATCAGAAATGTTTCTCTTGCAAATACAATGTTTATATTATGATAACCATGAATCTGTCACAGGAAAATAATTACCTAAGGAATCATATTTTGTTTAGTTTATGTAGCATCTGCCTAACACTACTTTGAATGAATCTACAAAGCTCATATGCCTATGATAATGAAATACTGTACAAAAAGTATATTGCATTCTTGCTGTGTTCGTATTATTAACAAGTGCTTCCATTATATTACTGAGAATGGAACAGTACATCATTTTTAATTTCTCTTTGTTCTCAAAATAATGATGTCACTTAAAGGTGTTAGCATATTAAGTTTACAGTATCAATTTCTCCCAACATATTCCTCTCTTCATCTTGACACAGTTCCAAATACTTGCCTAGATCATTTTCACTCTAATTTTGAGATTTTCTTAGATTTTTCTCTTTTCTTGGGTTTCAATCTCCACACCATCGTATTCTTTACCTTCAGGCGATGGTATCCGGAAGAGTTTACTGGAGCTCCCTCAAAGAAGCTGAGCCACCGCGCCCTGGATGACATCAAGGAGAGCATTGCCGAGTTAAAGTATTACAAAGGCTCCATTTTTAAATAGACCATCACCCACTGATACACATCCTGATGGGTTTTGAATAGGGTGTGTGTAGGACAAAATGCCTTTCTAGCTTTGTCATATCAGCCACCAAATAAAATATGGTAATATTGTTTAGTGAATTTCTTATGTGTTAATGTGACAAATGTTCAAGGGCAGTGAAGATGCAACAAGTTATATGATTGATATTTCCAGTTTAAATTGGTGTGTTTTGATAAAAGTACAAAATGTATATGTCTTTTTCTACTCATAATAAATGTTTTAGGATCATCTGAGGAATATATAATTATTGTGCTACTTTTTAATAAATTTACCCACATGCCTAAGTATCTTAAGGAGCTGTCACACTATGGAGACTTGAGGATTTTACCGTGCCAACGTAGGGAGTCCCGTGTGTCCTTGGAGACCAAGGGGATAATCGTGGGGCGTGGGGCAATATGGACACCATTGCCACCCAGTTAGCGTCAAATGGCGACTGGAAGGGGTTAAATGGCGACCTAGCATGACAGCCAAAACACTAATGGTCTCTGCTGCATGCCGTCAGGCGTCGAAATGCACCACCTGGATAGCAACCATACTCCCGTTGGGTGTTACATAATAGGATGCAGGCTTTCGATTGACACAATACTGGTGGTGCTTGACAGTGACCTCGTCATGCAGGTCCCCGACTCAGTCACATTGGGCCGTCAAGTGCTATATAAAAAAGGTGTTGTACCCACGTCCCTCACCACACTTTTCCTTCAGCTACCATTGCATCAACAGTGTGCATACTGCAATGTTCCCATACATCCTCCAGCAAACTCTACAAATATTGAGGCTATCGTTATTAGTTGACAAAGACAACCTGGACACTGACATTTCTCATCTACAGCTCGGTGGTAATTTCCATAGTTCCAAATTGTTTTAACTTTTTGTATCTCAGTATAAGGTGCTCTCTCTGTAATTTTCTGGAGTTCAATAAAAAAACCTTTAACCATCTGTAATATACTGTCGCCAAGAACAAGTTACGGTAAATATTGAATGAATTACCGTTATTGCGTACGGTTTTTCTACCTTCATTACCCACTTATTTAGACCATTCTAAGACTATTTTCTTATATGGCATTTTCTCCGCAGATGCCCCATTTCCAAAATAGGGCATATTCAAATGGGGCATTTTGAAATTAGCCTGACCTTACCTGACCTGACCTAACCTAACCTAGACCGCATCAGACTACCGGGACCTAACCTGGGCAAACTACCGGGACCTAACCTGGGCAAACTACCGGGAAATAATCGTGATAAAGTACAATAAATGACAGGGGTAAAATACTGGGACCCACCCGTATCTGGCAACACTGCTGCAAAACGGTAATTCTTTCAATAAATACCCAAGTGACTTAACCATTGTTATTTTCCGGAGCTTAGCAAAACGAGCATTAACATTTTGTAATTTTTCGTAGTTCAGCATAACTGGACACTGGCATGATCGCCACATGTAGCCAACCTAAGTCAGAGTGCCGTCCGTCTGACACCAACCGGCGCCACGTCTGGGAGACGTCTGAATTTCTTTTTGACACACCTATACTGCACGGGATTATTTCCAAAATTAATAAAATAAATATAGATTCTAGAGAACATCTAGTCGAACCACTAGTTATTTTGGAAAACTTATTAAAATAAATTGATAGAATGACCGATCATGTTAACGATTTGGTGAAGTAACAGTATGAAACCCTGTGTCATTACTAACATTAAAATAGTAGAAATACTGATGGTCATTTTGTATCAATAAAAAAAGACAAGGAATTAGATTTATTTTTATTATATAGTGAGAAAAACTGAGTACTATGAGCCTCAATTGAATATGTTTATTTATTTATAAGGTGTGGGACTGGGTCAGATCAGTGTGCTCAATATAAACACTTGGATTTATATTATTAGTTCCGGGAATACTGTGATGGCAACAGATCATCATGCACTGAAGAGAATCCACCACTTTGGCTAGTTCTTCCCACACGGAGAGAGAGAGAGATGGAGAGGTAGGTAGGTAGGTAGCCAGTCAGTGAAGGTCAGTTCTTAGTGTGACGTGACGGAAGGTGTGAGTGAGCGGTATTATACTCCAGTCAAACCCTGACCACTCGCTCCCTCTCTCACTCACTCTACATCTCCTACTGCAATACACACACACACACTCACTCACTCAGCCTGCATGGGGACACACTTGACGCCCCTCACAGTGACTCCATAAATTGACACAAGGAAACGGTGATCGAGTTAGGCTATTTATGTGAAGTTTTGACCATTTGCAGAGAAGCTTCGGGGAGTGTGTGTGTGTGAGATTATATCAGCTAGTATGTCTGAAATGTCACTGAAAAAAATATATTACAGTCGTAGAGTTATTAAGTACTGAGAAACTAGACTGAGAAAGGGAATCCTGTATCGAGTGTTAATTTGACGGCTTGAAAACAAAATAAAAACAAAACAACAACAAAAGATTGACATGTGAATCAGCAAAGAGGTTCAAAGAGAGGAAGATTTTTTTAGAGATGTCGATGAAGGGGATTGTTATGGTCGAGTAGAAAGTGAGCAGCATCATGTCTCGACTTTATGACATTATCAACGTATTGTTATTGTTAGTGTGTGTGTGTTTCCTTCGTATTACCGCACACAACCAAACTATCGACACCCACAATCACACTGCCGGCATCCACAATCACACAACCAACATCCACAACTACACAACCAACATCCACAATTACACAACCAACACCCACAACTACACAACCAACACCCACAACTACACTACTACCCACAATCACACAACCAACACCCACAACCACACACCTACCACCCACGACAACACACCTGCCACCCACGCCCACACACCTGCCACCCACGCCCACACACCTACCACCTACGCCCACAAACCTATCACCCACGCCCACACACCTGCCACCCACGACCACACACCTGCCACCCACGCCTACACTGCTACCTCTCTTGAAGGAATGGGAGACATCAACACTGAGGAGAATCATACAACAGGTTAGCAAAATGAAACTTACATGCACTTATATTTTTTTCAGGCCAAAATAATAATAATAATAATAATAATAATAATATGATAATAATAATAATGACAGATATATGTAGGCAAACACTTATCATTAAAAAATAATGTAATGTGTGTGTGTGTGTGTGTGTGTGTACAGCCTATCCTAGCTTGTTGTAAGTAAATAATATGTGCTTTGAATTTTCGGTGTGTGTGTGTGTGTGTGTTTAAATACGTAATAAGACTTCTATTGACTTCCGGGGCCCAACATAAGATGATATGATGATGATAACCGTTACTTCCCCTCGTTGAGAATTGAGCGTGAGATGTGTGTGGTTGTGTAAGTGATTTTGTTGTTGTTGTTGTTGTTGTTGTATGTGGCTGTGTAGATGAGTAGATGTGTGTGGCTGTGTAGATGTGTAGATATGTGTGGCTGTGTAGCTGTGTAGATGTGTGTGGCTGTGTGTAGATGAGTAGATGTGTGTAGCTGTGTAGATATGTGTGGCTGTGTAGATGTGTAGATGTGTGTAGATGAGTAGATGTGTGTGGCTGTGTAGATGAGTAGATGTGTTTGGCTGTGTGTAGATGAGTAGATGTGTGTGGCTGTGTAGATGTGTGTAGTAATGTGTGTGGCTGTATATAGTAATCACCAGCATTGAATACCGTAATCCGTATATACATCATCGACCAGCAGATCCCATTTTTGGCGCCACAGTTGCCGTCCGTAGGTGGTAACACTTTTGGCGCGCTCATACATTGTTGTGGTCACACTTCCCGCGCTTTTTTATTTTTTTTTCCCGCGCTTTTTTTTTTTTTTTATTATTTTGATTTTTTTTTTTTCGTTTTATTCGGATTTGGTTGGATAGTTCCCATTTGACTGGCATGACTCAGAGATAATGACAAATGATGAGGTGCTAGAATAAGAAACATACACGAGAGAGAGTGAGAGAGAGAGAGAGAGAGAGAGAGAGAGATAAGAAGCAAACATGAGAGAGAGAGAGAGAGAGAGAGAGAGAGAGAGAGAGAGAGAGAGAGAGAATAATGGGCGATTCTCTTTCGGAAATGAGTTTAACAAATACATAACAACAACAACAAGTGAGATAAACAAACACAACAACAACAACAACAGGTGAGATAAACAAACAACAACAACAACAGGTGAGATAAACAACAACAACAGGTGAGAGAAACAAACAAACAACAACAGGTGAAATAAACAACAACAACAATAATAACAACAGGTGAAATAAACAAACACATAACAACAACAACAGCATGTGTGTGTGTGTGTGTGTAGAGGCTGAGATATCACCTAAAAAAAAAAGTGTACCTTACATCATAAAACACACACACACACACACACACACACACACACACACATACACACACATATCAGCTACCACACACACACACACATACACACACATATCAGCTACCACACACACACACACACACACACACACACACACATCAGCTGCCACACACACACACACACACACACACACATCAGCTACCACACACACACACACACACACACACACACACGCCAGATTGTTTGGAAAAAGTACATACCGCAAATGACAAGAGGGGAAAAGAGACCGAGTTCACACGTACTGTACAATTTAGTGTGTAACAATCATCACCACCGATCTGTGACTGTGACTGGCGACTCTTTTTGGATCTTCACACGAAAACTCTGTCTGGTAATGTTGGATGTATAGGTGGGAAGAGGTGGTGGTGGTGGGAAGATATGGGATGTAGGTGGTGGTGGGAAGATATGGGATGAGATGAGGGGATGTAGGTGGGAAGAGGTGGTGGTGGTGGGAAGATATGGGATGGGATGTGGTGGGAAGAGATGAGAGGATGTAGGTGGGAAGAGATGAGGGGATGTAGGTGGGAAGAGATGAGGGGATGTAGGTGGGAG
>JAWQEG010002833.1:0-17500 GCA_033782935.1 Petrolisthes cinctipes | reverse complement strand
GAGGAGGAGGAGATAGAGAGGAGAGACAGCAAACACGAAGGAAGTGGAAGTTAAGGAGGGATAGCAAACACGAAGGAAAGGGAAGGAAAGGAGGGATAGCAAACACGAAGGAAAGGGAAGGAAAGGAGGGACAGCAAACACGAAGGAAATAGAAGGAAAGGAGGGACAGCAATTACGAAGGAAATAGAATGAAAAGAGGGAAAGCAAACACGAAGGAAATAGAAGGAAAGGAGGGACAGCAAACACGAAGGAAATAGAAGGAAGGGAGAGACAGCAAACACGAAGGAAATAGAAGGAAGGGAGAGACAGCAAACACGTGTGCCAAGTCTTGTAGTACAGTGAGGTAATTTAACCTTGACATACTCGTAAACTGAAGAACCAGAGAAGTTTATCAATTGACCCCCTGAATATTGTAGTTCTGTATGGTGAATGTGGTTGTTTGATGATGATTATAGTTTCTGTATGTCTATGTTGTTATCCTTCAAGATGCTCTGATTGAGGCGACAGGACTTTTGCCGCCGACTGTACAGTATTGGTTTCATAGCAGAGTTTGGAGGACTCAGTAACTCTCCTTGTCCACCACAACACATGACACCCTTAAGGACCCTGTGATTGTGTATGGAAATTAAAAGGCTTCTGATTCCTCCTGACTATGCCACGAAACACACAAGCTCCTTCCATATAGGTGTGTGTGTGTGTGTGTGTGTGTGTGTGTGTGTGTGTGTGTTTGTTTCGTGGCAATATTTGAAGGACTCATTTACCTTCAATTTCCTGACTACATTACAGGGTTCCTTAATGACTGTGAGTGATGTAGAGGGATTTTATTTGCTGATGTTTAAATATTGTGATTTGTGTTTAAATTAAATTTAGCCATAATAATATTTCTCTATAGTGTGCAGTAAAATTATAGGTTATATCTTCATTACTATTGCCAATGTAATGTATATGAATTAATGTGTAAATATTGTGATTTGTATTTTAATTAGTTTTGGCCATAATAATGTTTCTATATAATGTGCAGTAAAATTATGGATTATACCTTCATTAGTATTGCCAATGTAATGTATATGAACTAATTATTTTGTTTGCCTTGCAGGTTCCAGGAATATGGGAAATGAGACGAACATTGTCAGCGCTCGTCATGCAACTCAAAAATCAAAGAAATCACGTTTGGTAGGGAAAGTTAATAAAGACAACCAATGGAATCCAGTCAGGCCATCAGTGCTTGACTACATAGCTGAGATTTTTGGTGACCCGAGGCAAGATGTAAGTGATTTTGATTATAACGAACTGCGCACGGGGAGCTCCAACCCCTCCAGATTCAATTCAAAGTTCCTGAACATAAGTACATCCGAACCGAAGAAGGTGGCCGAGTCCAGGGTAGGTTCTTTTAGCGCCAGAAAGCAGGACACAACACTGGCTGACCAAGAGTCCCTGTTGTTATCCTCTGGCGTGGTGACCTGGGCCAGTGTACTCGACCCTGGCCCCACCATCACTAAAAGGCAATACCCAGAGTTACAGACGTGGGAAACTGTCGTGGATGAAGGTCCCACTGTTTCCATTATCCCATACCAGGACTTCATGACCTGGTCGAATTTACTGGATATTGATGCTGGAAATGGAGCCACGGATGGTCCCTCTGAAGATACTGAGACGAGTCAAGTTCCTCCCGGTTATGTGGACCAAGGTGAGAGTGATCTTGTTGCCATAGGGTCCAAGAGGCCACCATACAAGGAACCATATGTACTTCCTGATAGTAATGAGCTCCGTAACCCAAATACCACTGGTTCTAACAACAACAAAAGCAGTGACAACTCCACAACTACTGTCGTGAATAGCAATCCTCCCTGGTTTGTCCCCAATGATGGTCTGTATATCATCACCACAACAAGACGACCATTCACCATACCCACCAGGACAAAACGACCACCAAACAGACGCGCCACAATACATCCATACATCTTTTCCTCCATTTTAAAACCACCGTTCTTTCGACCCAACACACTAGCACCATTCAATCAACGTACCACAACAACAACAACAAGACCGTCGCTAACCCAAGCCATCACCTCTACTCCAGAACCTAAAGAGCAAGGGACTCAAGGACCAGAAGGAGCTGCAGGGATTGATGAAGTACAAGTAGGAAACATAGACACATTATTAGGACAATCAGGGAGTGTACAAGGAACATCTCAACTAACAAAGGTGGATAATACGGGACTGCCACCTGGAGGACACTCTGAGAAAATAAGAGTGCCAATAGACAGATATTTTGAAACAACTCCAAGCACAGTTTCAATTTCTTCCTCACCATCTACCTACTCTCATCCTTTCTCCCCCTCATCCTCTTACTTCTCCAATCCTACCTCATTCCATCCCACTTATTCTTCTACCTACCCTTCCTCTTCCCCTCCATTCCTCCCTACGCCTTTATCACCCTCCACATTTCCTCCTTCCTCAGACACTTGGTACAGCCCTTCACATCCTCTACACTTGGACACAACAACACAGCGACCACTTCCTCCCCTCGTCGAAGACACTCTAACCAGTTTATCGTTACCTTCATCTTTTGTATATGAGTCTACACCAACTCCCTATTCCTCTCCATCTACTTTATTGTATTATGCTGCTTCTCCATATGTATCATCCTCCACATCTACCACCACTTCATCCTCCATCCTGGGTTCCTACATACGACCTTCATCCAATGACGCTATCACTAAGAAAACAACCCCCTCCCCTCCTCGCCTCCCCTGGGCTGTGGTTGGTCAAGGGCTCTTTGTTAAACACACCACAAGGCGTCCAGTCCCACATACCCCTTCTCAATCTGATTCACCGTCGCTCTCCTACACTCATACACATTCCCCTACACACTTATTGGATCATTCACAAACACGGCCCAACCCACAAACACATTTATTGGATCATTCACAAACACATTTATTGGATCATTCACAAACACGGCCCAACCCACAAACACATTTATTGGATCATTCACAAACACGGCCCAACCCACAAACACATTTATTGGATCATTCACAAACACGGCCATCCCCACACACACCTACTGACCCACAATCTCATCCTGTTCATCTAAAGTCACAAATCCCATTAACAGACGGCCTACACTCAAACTCACACAAACATTCCCACAACTTAACACTGACTCAGTTACACGCTCTACAAAACTCTGTGAATAATGGAATTTCTACTCCCTCTCGGTTTACTGCTACCCCTACTCCTGTTGCTACACCTTCATTCACTCCTTCTTCCCCTTCTCCATCCACTCCTGCACTTGACACTACCCAACAGACACTGCACCAGGAGGTAAACCAAAACACCCACCATCTGGATCTTGACACACAGTCTTCACCCACATTAACAACACCATTCCCTTGGTCAGATACTTTGATAAACATAGGGAATACACAACAACCCCCCATCACACCACCACCATCCACACCCAGACTCTCAAAGCCACAAGCACACCATCCATTCCCAGACCTTGGTAATGACTTGGATAGCTTCATGGGTCTTCTACTTGGGTTTCCAAAAGACGAATACTATACCTGGACTACTGATACTGATGTCCGGACAACTTCAGTTACTTCTGAGGCGACCACAAATAATTCCTTGCTACTAGAAACTGTATTTGATAAACATAGTACAGACTCGGATATAAAACATCCCGATAAACTCACTACAACTCCTGCCTCAAACACAATTTTGCTTCGGGGAACAAGTACAACTGTTATTTCTTCACAAAATGATGATAATGTGGACTATGAACCAAGTTATGTAAATGTTCTCACTAAGGATAATCTTATTCTTGGGTCAAAGATCGACCATACAATACCTGACGTTAACCCATTGTCGCAGGTAATATACGTGACACAGAAGTTACCACAACGTCCCTTTGTTAGCAATGATGAGGCCGATTCTGTATTTAATTCTGATACACAGGAAGACAAGATCAACCAACAGCTTCCATCATTGACCCAAAGCTCTACGACCACAACCACTCCTTCTGTGACCAAAGCTACAACCCAAACTTCCACAAATTCATGGTCACTCAAAGAATGGTTTAACTCTGTGATAACCCAGCAGTCAATCCCTCAAGTACCACCCCCTGCTTTGATCACTACACCAGTATTCTCACAAGCATGGTGGGATGTGCTCAGTGCCAGTAAAATTACACCCACCCAAGCATCATCATCACTGGCTTCATCATCTTCATCATCTCTTATTCATACTCCTGATGTTGCCTCTTCCCTCAATGTGAGTTCGTCAAAGCCTGGCACATTCTCTCCTACTGTAACTCCTTCCCTTTCAAATTTTCCTACTCCCACACCTCCTGTTGCTATCTCTTCTACTTCAGTTGTTCCTGTTTTCCCTCTGTCCGATGATGACCATCCTTCAAATCACCTCATCCCTTCTTCATCTATCACACACAATGTTTACTCAGCTGTTCCTTCGTTGACAGTAAGGCCTTCATCTGAGTCCCATTCCCCTTCCTTCATCACTACACCCAAAACTGGTGTTATTTCTTCTAATAATCATGAATCTCACTCCTCTACAACTCGTCCTCATTCTGGTCTCTCCTCCCCAGGCCCCTTTCCTCATTTTCTTGATTCCTATGTATATCCTGTTAAGCCGCCACCTATTAATAGTTCATTGCTTGATTTTCCCACACCTCCCACGTCTCCTTTACCTGGGTCAGTGTCTTTATTATCTTCTCATCCTCATTTTCCCTTACGTGCCTCAAATTCACCTCACTATCCTCATCTACCTCTTGTGCCTCCATCCTCAGCCTCATCTGTCCATAACATCTACCCTCCTCGTCCCTCTTTGGTGCCTCTCAGACCTGGATCACCTTCCCTCACCCCTTCTTTAGATGAATCCTTTACCTCAAGTGGCAAACCCTCGGTGGACACTAAATTTAAACCAGCCAACTCAGGTCAATCATGGCCAGGCAAAGTTCCCATCACTGGATCCTCTCACTTGGGGATTCATCAATATCTTCAACCCTTTCCAAGTCGTCATTCCACTTTTCCTGCCGTAACCACCACAGGGACAAGGAGTAGTAACATTACTTCTCACAATACACACAGTAAGGTAGAGGGAGTTTCAGACATTTCTGTAAACACCGAAGGATTCACTCCAAAGCCGATCCAAGAAACCTCGCAGAATAAAAAGCACCATCCCTTATTTTTGCAACAACCTGACTCGCTCTCTGCTTCTCCTGACGACCACAACTCATCACCCGGCACATCAGTCTCTTCTCACACTCAAGAAACAATACCAAACTTCATCAGCACCAATATTTCCATCAATAAACCCCCTGCTGGTTCACTTAATAATGATAAATTTAGCTTAAATTCAGATAAGGAACAACTCAACCTCTTGCCAACCAAAGTGAACTCAGAGGTCCAAAGACTACAGGCCATTCTGATTGGAGCTGCCCAGAAAGCTCTCCCTCATAATACATCTGATGAGGAAATTCTAATGTACTTATTAAAAATGATGGGGAATGATGAAGAAATATCTAAATTGCCAAGTGTTGTACAAAGTCATAAAGAAGATTTAAACAAGAAAATACAACTGGAAAATGGTAATAAAGAAGATGTGAAGGTACCAGTGTTAGGACAAGCACAGAAAACCACCAGACATCAAGCTGGGATAAACATTACACCTTCTCATACATGGCTTAAATCTGGCTTATTGAAATCATCCATATTAGCTTACTCAGATGCAAGGTCTTCATTTACTCCATTAATAGTAACAAGAACAATACCTACAACCTTCACTAAAACTGTGATAGTTACAACAGTCTCAAGAGCACAGTCCCGACCAACCTCATTCACAACTTTGGTAGAGAAAGCAATAACAAGATCTCAACTAATTCCTTCACCTCTCAAACCAGCATATTCATATACTTCAACCACAACTGAATCATTGTCTCTTCATAGTTCTCAAACTCGTCCCTCACCCATAACAGATATATGGCCAAAGGTCCAAACAGCTCGTCCTGATCTTGTCCCCTCTAACCAACACAATGTACAGCCAATGCCTCCTTCATATTATGGTATTACATCATCTTATGACGAGGTATTGGAGCTACTACCATTTCCTGTGCATCCTCATCCTACTTTCAGGCCACGTACCCCTCAACTTCCTCCTAACCCCACCAATACATGGCCATATCATCACCGTTTCTCTCAGAATCAAGGGGAAAATAACATATTGTTGTCTGAGTCTTTTGGGTCAAGTTCCACATCATTTAATTTCGGTGCACCAGGACAGGTTTGGGGTGCTTCATCACGCTACCCTTTTGCCTCACCTCATATTGGTGCATTGACTTCAGCCAACCAGCAGATAGTGCCATTCATAGAGAACTATAAACCTGATGATCAAGGCACCATCAGAACTACTCTGTTATCATCTGCATTCTTCCCACACATCTCAGATAACACAGGAACCACAGTCACCACTCCTACCATCACCATCAGTACGTCTACTGAAGTGTATTCTCCATCCACCACTTTCCCTCTGCCATCTTATCACCAAGCTACTCTTGTACCTCAGGAAGGTTTAAACTCTGCACACTTGAAACAAAAGCAGCTTTCACAAGTGATACAAAGGATGCTACAACGACATATAAGTGGGGACACATTGACAAGTGGCTACAGTAGCACACAGCTTGGACCCCTTGAGACCTTAGCTGATAATATAGCAGAGGTGTTGTTGGCTAATCCCAGTGGCTTAACCAGTCTGGGGCTACAAGACCTTGATGACAATGGGTCTAAAAAAGGTTTTGCAGCCCTAGAACAAGTTTTGGGCACACTCTTGCCCCAAAATGGAACTAGGGTTGAAGTAAACCCCAATACAAGTATACTGCAACAAGTCCTACACCAACTGACTGGTTCCCCTCACCTGACACAACCTTATACCACACCTGACCTCAGTACCAGAAATCACCCAGTCACACTATCATCAAATCCTCTCTACACGTGGTCATCCGTTTCTTCTCTTCAACCTCTACTATCTCCGAGACCCCCAAGATTCCCTCCACCTCTCCCTTTACCATTACCTTCAACCTGGGAGCGAAAAAGACCAAGTGGAATATCACGAGTTCCCCAACCTGTATTTCTCTCACATGATGCAAGTGATGTGAAGGCAGCATCACAAGCACAATCTGATGCCTTCAGTGCTTCTCTCACCACCAGTGTACAAACCACAACAAACGCTCCTACATCACTTGCTGTGACTACTACAACCATTACCATTCATGCAACCTCCACCACTGTTCTGCCTGCCTTGACTACTACCATCACAAACCTTACTCCAACACGTTCCTATACTACATATTCTACCCTCCTTTTCTACCCCACTAGTCACGTAATTGCTAGTGATGGTATTTTGTCAGTCTCCACAGTACTTTTGTCTCTCACTACCACTTCTTCTGTTTATCCACGGGTTACTCAAAAAGACAGCCAACCAAGTAGCAATCCAGGGGAGAAGTCGTCTTTTGTTGATGATGTAAGTGTAACAAGTGGGTCCCCAATATCATTATTCAGTAGTTTTGCTCCATTACCTGCCACAGTGACAGTGTCTGTCTTACCATCAAATGACCCCCTTGTGGAACCTCAGTACAACTCTTATACAGCTTCAAACACTGCATCATCAGCCACCTTCACTCTTCCTCTGATTTATTCTTCATTTTCTACTGCTATTTCTTACTTGTCCCAACAAACAGGTTTCCCAAACAATAAACCAAGACCTTTGGGCAGACCTACTTTACCATTCAGCAGCCATGTTCCACTTCCTGCTACAGTAACAGTGTCTGTATTTCCTTCTAATGACCTCCTGGTGGGATCCCAATACACCACTCCTGGAGTTGCCAACATTGCATCCTCAACAACCTTCACACTTCCTCTGACTCACTCATTATTATCTGCTACTTATCCAGAGTTGCCTCAATTTGAAAATATCCAAAACAATAGACCGGGAGAGGTGCCATCTCTTGCTAGACCTTTGAGTATAGCAAGTAGTTACCCTCTTCTACCATTTGCCAGCTATGTTCCACTTCCTGCTACAGTGACGGTCCCTCTCTTTTCTCCAAATGGTCCCCAATACACTACCACTCAGGAAGGTTTCAGCACAGGTCCTTCAACTAGTTCCACAGCATCTCCATCTCGCCCCACATTTCCAGCAGTATATCCTTGGCTTTCTCCATTAGACAATCAACCAGGTAACAACAAACCATGGGAGAAGTCATCTGTCATTGGTCCTTTGAGTGTAACACGTGGGTCCTCCATTTCACAATTCAGTAGTTTTGTTCCTTTACCTGCCACAGTGACAGTCTCAGTCTTATCATCCTACAAACCCCTTGTGGAACCTCAGTACAACACTTATGCAACTTATAACACTGCTTCCTCAACCACCTTCCCTCTGCCCCTGATTCATTCATCCTTTTCTGCTTCTTATCCAGAGTTGTCTGAACTTGAGAGTATCAGGAACAATAACCCAGTACAGGAGTCGTCTTTCCCTGGGCCTCTTAGTACAGCAAATGTTCGTCCTTTAACACCTTTTACCAGCTATGCCCCACTTCCTGCCACAGTGACAGTCTCCCTCTTATCAGCTTACAATCCCCTTTTGGAATCACAGTACACCGTCACCTCCCTCAGAACTGCCTCAACGCCTTCATTACAGTCTGAAATCTATCATACCCAGTCAGTATTTTACCCTACTACTCTCCCATTGCCTACATTATCACAACTTCCCCACAACTTCCTGGCGAACGGTAATTCCACTCCCTCATCTGATGTCCAGTCTAATACTCCAGTGTCAGATATCCAAAGCAGCACTCCCACATCTGATATCCAATACTTCACTCCTTCATCCGCTCACACTGTAAAAGACTTGTCATACCAAGTTCTACAGCTTCAAAGATTGGTATTGGAGTTGTTTCAGGGAAAATACGACAACCTCAATTCCTCGGTCTCGTTGTTTCCTAGTGTGTGGGAGGTGAAAGACAGACCCAGTTATGTGGGAAGCACAACAAGTTCATATACAACAACTACCATACCCATAATAGCTTCAGAAACTCATCACTTTTCATATCCTACTGCAGTCTCCTTTCCGGATGGTCCTGCTTTGAGTATTAATACTTTCCCAGTGGGTTCAAAGACCGCTCACCCATCATCTACAACCATCACAATTACTGCTACCATCTTACCAACCACTGACCTCCCTGTATGGAATTCTGGAGCAATTTCACAGAGTATCAGTCCAACAATTACCACTCTTACAACTGTTGTTCCTTCAACAACAACAACAACAAGAATTCAAGAAAACAGTAATGTTACATCATTTAAACCACCTGTTGATGAAGATCTGAAACCTTCAGTAATAGGAGAGAAGTTGACCAACTTGGTAGACCAAATGAATAAAGTGACTCTCAGCCTTGGAGTTAATGCACCAACTACCACAACTCCTGACCTTCCCACAGAACCTAAGAATGTGACTCGTGTGGCCCTGGAACTTCTGGAGGAAGCCATCGGTATCCTGAGAGAGAGATATGGATTTTTGTCAGAAATATCAGAAGTAGAACGAATGCAAGAGATTTTAAATACCCTCCTACAGACTGCCATTCAACCTCAGGACTCAGGTACCCATGACACCAAAATCCAAGATGAACAGAACTCTAAGGATCCCAATCAGGTTCAGTTGTCACAGGATTTCAACAGGACTCAAGGATATGATGGACTGAAGACGTCTAATAATTCTCAGCAGTCTCAACTTTCATCTGTTTTCACAACTCCTACACCTTGGACCACAGCTCAGCAATTCTTCGTGATTCATCCTTCTGCTTTGCCATCAACTCAATCCAGCAGTAGTTTCCATCCCCCATCACATGGACCTTATGATCTATTTCCCTTATTAAAGCCGGTCAGCAAACCAGGGGGCATCAATAGTGAATCACTGACAAATACACCTTTAACACAAACACCAGATCCTTACAACTATCCCTACACTACCCCCAATCACCCACACGACAACTACCATGGACAAAAATATCATGGTCATACTCATTCATCACTAGACTCCCATCTTTCTCACCCAACCCTCTCTCAACCATCTCCAGACTCAAGGCCCATCACAACAAACCCAATAAGTTCCTTACTAATATCCTCCAGCACTTCATTTGTAACTCCCCGTCCTCCCCTCGATTCCTTTCTGTCATCTCCCTCCCCAGCCCAACATAACTTTGCCTTAGCACACCCCTCAGCTCTCAGCCTCCCTTCACACAAGCCGTATTTAGAAAGACCTCACACCTCACTCACTTTATCTGAAACTCAAGGTCACTTCCCTTACCAAAACAAGTACCCAGCCTTCCTCGGTCACACATACCACCCCATCACTCACACCCAGGATTCTGACACGCTTGTAGGAGGTGGTGGTGGAGGTTATCAATCATCTGCCAAGCCAGGTTATGTTGACTTTGGGGTTCCTGGATATGAGTCGGGATATCCGGTGCCACAAGAGGACGCGATAGTCGCTGCGGACTTCATAAAGCATAAGGACCCCGAAAGCTCTGAAGATTCAACAGGACCTGAGGACTTACCATCAACGGGAGGTGAGTTTACATTTCATCCAACCAAACAGTAAAGTATTATGACAACACTGGAACATTGCATTCACTTTAAGGGGGTAGTATACATTTGGTACATACAATGGAGTGCCTTAATTCCTCCAAAGTATGCCAGGAAACAGGACTAGATTGACAAAATTAAAGGTGGCCTGTTGCTTAATAGTGTTTGAATGAATCAGTTGCTCCAGATATACCAACATTGTACTACCCCCTTAAAGGACCCTGTGATGTAGTCAGAAAATTGAAGGTAAATGAGTCTTTCAGTTATTTGCCACGAAACACACACACCTATATGGAAGGAGCTTGTTTCGTGGCATGATCAGGAGGAATCAGAAGCCTCCAATTCCCATACACAATCACAGGGTCCTTAAGGAGGGAAGACTCTCTTGTTGGTGAATTGGAAGTCTGTGTGTTCCTCCAAACTATGCCAGGAAAAAAAAAAAAAAATCTACCTCAGTATTACTAATCTGGTAGGATGGTGGTGATGGTGGTATTGCCTGTAAGGATGTGGGAACTATTTCAGGATTTTGACTCTCCTTCGCACTCGAGCCAATCCCCTTTCACTCTTCTATCATCACTGTCCCTCCTTTCCTTTTGCTTCCTTCGTGTTTGTTGTCTATCATCTCTGTCTCCTTCTCTCATATGGTACCAGGTTTTTCTGGCTTATACCACAGTCTTGTTTCTTCCCTATAAGGACCCCTGTGATGTTGTCAGAAAATTGGAGGTTAGCGAGTTCTTCAATCATTGCCACGAAACACACACACTTACATTAAGGGGGAAGTTTTGTATTGGTAATTCTGGAGCAACTGAATCCTCCAAACTATACCAAGCAACAGAACACCATTATTTTTGCTCTTCTGGTCCTGTTTCCTAGCATACTGTGGAGGAATCAAGGCACTCCAATGTACCAAAAAAGAATTACCACCTCAAAGGAGCTTGTTTCGTGGCATGGTCAGTAGGAATCAGAAGCCACCAAGTCTCATACACTATCAGAGGGTCCCTTGAGAAACCTGTGACCGTGTATGATAATTGGAGGCTTTTGATTCCTCCTGACCATGCCACGAAACAAACAAGCTTCTTTAATGTAGGTGTGTGTGTTTCATATCAATGTTTGAAGGACTCATTTATCTCCAATTTTCTGACTACAACACAGGGTTCCTTAAGGTGGTAATTCTTTTTTGGTACATTGGAGTGCCTTGATTCCTCCACAGTATGCTAGGAAACAGAACCAGAAGAGCAAAAATAATGGTGTTCTGTTGCTTGGAATACTGTGGAGGATTCAGTTGCTCCAGATATATTTACCAACACAAAACTTCCCCCCTTAATATATAATTTTCCCGTGGTGTTCTGTTGTTCTCATCTTTCATCTCAGGTCCCTTTATGTCGTTCGTCCAACTTTTCCCTCGGACTGTTTGATCGGCTTTGTCTTTGTCTTTCTCCTTCCAGATTCTTGTCATCGTAGTCATTCCCCTTCTGGTAATCTCTCTGTCACAAGACGTTTTTATATCCCCCTTCCCCTGCAGCAGCCAATACATCTTTCTAATTATTAAGACTTCGAGGTACAGTCACTAGCACTAATAAGTATTCAGATGTGCTTCGAATACCTAGAGACAGTAAATAGAGAAACAATAAGATCTCCATTGGAATTAGTTTATTGGTGAATTGGACTTTTCGAAGCTTCAACCAAAGCTGTATACTTATTAGTGCTCGTGACTGTACGGTTGTGGACGATAATAATAATAATAATAATAATAATAATAATAATAATAATAATAATCCACATTGGGGTGATTCATGTCAATGTTTGATAGCTTCTCTCTGTTCGTCACCTGAGAAGAAACTTTCCAAAAAATAACAAATGATTTCTACAAACTATTTCAGGCAACAGGATACCATTATATTTCTTCATCTGGGTGTGTTTCCTGGCATACTTTGGAGGAATCAAGGCACTACAGTCTATCAAAAGTATACCATCCCTTTAAGTACCATCTTCTAATTTACTACAAGCAGCTACTGACTGACTCGCTATTCAAAAAAATAATATCATATGACAACGTGAAAACATTAGACAACAATTTGTTTGAGTTATCCATATGTGTATTGAAACTTATGTCCAAGACTGTACAGTACCTATATCACCACCTATGATTTTCACATATATAATTGCATGATTATATTTTTATTAATCTTTTGATATTTGCTGTCAATAATTTCATCCTTAATTAATGCCCCTGTGATCGTGTATGATAATTGGAGGCTTCTGATTCCTCCTGACTATACCACGAAACAAACAAGCTCCTTCCATATAGGTGTGTGTGTTTCGTGGCAATATTTGAAGGACTCACTTTACCCTAACCTTCAATTTTCTGACTACATCACAGGGTTCCTTAACTTGACCCTCTTACTCTCCTCTACAAACCCATTCTAATTTGTTATGAAGAGGTTATAACCCTTTAACCTGACCCTCTCACCCCTATCCCCAACCCTCCAATTTCTTATCAAGAGTTTTCCCCCCTTAACCTGACCCTCTCAACAATATCCCCCAACCCCCTAATTTGTTATAAAGAGGAAATCCCCATAACCTGACCCTCTCAACCCTTTCCCCAACCCCTTAAACTGACCCTCTCAACCCTTTTCCCCACCCCTAATTTGTTATAAAGAGGATATTCCATTAAGGGGGTGCAGGAGTAGGGGACAGGCTTGGGGGGGGGGTGCGGGAATAGGGGGACAGGCTTGGGGTGGGTTAGAAAGCCTGTCCCCTATTCCCGCACCCCCTAACCCTCCCAAGCCCCTGTCCCCATACTCCCGCACCCCCCAAAAAAACCCCAAGCCTGCCCCCTACTCCCGCACCCCCCAAAACCCCCCCCCCAAGCCTGTCCCCCAATCCCCGCACCCCCTTAATTAACCTGACCCTATCACCCCCTTCCCCTTAGTGTCTCGGTGTGGTGAGGTGGGTCGGGCTAAGATCACCAACTTCATCAACCCTTCATACCCCTACCCTGACCGTGGTGCCTCTACCTGCGTGTTCAGGCTCCTCCTCACCGACCCCACAGTCTGTCAGGTATGGAAAAACTTTATATATACGTCAGCCACAAGGGGAAGGAAGGAGAGGGTTTGCATGTAGCCGAAGATGGCGTGTTTGGATGAAAGAATGAAAAGTGTGTGTCCAGTCTAAAGGAGAAGGATTTTTTGTAGTCTAAGATGGGGTGTTTGTAGTCTAAGATGGGGTGTTTGTAGTCTTTTGTAGGATTTTGCATGTAGCCGAAGATGGCGTGTTTGTAAGAAAAAATTAAAAGTGTGTGTCCAGTCTAAAAGAGAAGGATTTTGATTGTAGTCTAAGATGGGGTGTTTGTAGTCTTTTGTAGGATTTTGTTTGTAGTCTAAGATGAGGTGTTTGTAGTCTTTTGTAGGATTTTGTTTGTAGTCTAAGATGGGGTGTTGTTTGTAAGAAAGAATGAAAAGTGTGTGTGTAATGTAAAAGAGAAGGAATTTGTTTGTAGTCTAAGATGGGGTGTTGTTTGTAATATAAAAATGGTGTGTGTAATGTATAAGATTGAGATTTTTTTTTTTTTTTTTTTTTTTTTTTTTTTTAAAGAGTGAGGTGTGTGTAATCTAAAGACGAGGGTATAATGATGTAGTCTAAGATGGGGTGTTTGGAAATGAGTTGTTCATAATAAAGAAAGGTGTGTGTGTGTGTGTGTGTGTGTGTGTGTGTGTGTGTGTGTGTGTGTGTGTGTGTGTGTGTGTGTGTGTGTGTGTGTGTGTGTGTGTGTGTAGAATAGCACCTCCTTTCTTCCTTCCATGTGAGTGTGTGTGTGTGTGTGTGTGTGTGTGTGTAGAATAGCACCTCATTTCTTCCTTCCATGTGTGTGTGTGTGTGTGTGTGTGTGTGTGTGTGTGTCTGTGTGTGTGTGTGTGTGTGTGTGTGTGTGTGCTCCGTGGCAATATTTGAAGGACTCATTTACCTCCAATTTTCTGACAACATCACAGGGAATGAAATGAAAGTTGAGAAGACAGAGTGACAAAAAGGAAAAGGAAAAGAGTGTGATTGTTATGATTGTTTAAGATGGATGGCAAATTGTCTGGGGAAATGAATTATACAAACGTGGAAATGAAGACTGTTTTGAAGAGAAGAGGGGACAGAGGAAGGTAGAAAGGAAGTGCTATTCTACACACACATACACACACACACACACACACACACACACACACATGGAAGAGAAAAGGGGACAGAGGAAGGTAGGAAGGAGGTGCTATTCTACACACACACACACACACACACACACACACACACACACACACACACATGGAAGAGAAGAGGAGACAGAGGAAGGTAGAAAGGAGGTGCTATTCTACACACACACACACACACACACACACACACACACACACATGGAAGAGAAAAGGGGACAGAGGAAGCTAGAAAGGAGGTGCTATTCTACACACACACACACACACACATGGAAGAGAAGAGGGGACAGAGGAAGGTAGAAAGGGAGTGCTATTCTACACACACACACACACACACACACACACACACATGGAAGAGAAGAGGGGACAGAGGAAGGTAGAAAGGAGGTGATATTCTACACACACACACACACACACACACACACACACACACACACACATGGAAGAGAAGAGGGGACAGAGGAAGGTAGAAAGGAGGTGCTATTCTACACACACACACACACACACACACACACACACACACACACACACACATGGAAGAGAAAAGGGGACAGAGGAAGGTAGAGAGGAGGTACTATTCTACACACACACACACACACACACACACACACACACACACACACACACACACACATGGAAGAGAAGAGGGGACAGAGGAAGGTAGAGAGGAGGTGATATTCTACACACACACACACACACACACACACACACACACACACACACACACACACACACATGGAAGGTAGAAAGGAGGTGCTATTCTACACACACACACACACACACACACACACACACACACACACACACACACATACTAATAATTTTTCTTCATTCTGTGACACCTTCTCTTTCTGTCGTCTGAGTCAATGTTTACTTTTCCTTCGTCAAATCATTCTTTCTCAATTGTCACTCACCTTCTTATCCTTTCTCGCTCTCTCTTCTCTCTCTCTCTCTCTCTCTCTCTCTCTCTCTCTCTCTCTCTCTCTCTCTCTCTCTCTCTCTCTCTCTCACTCTCTCTTCTGTCTCTATCACTCTTTCTCTCTCTCTCTCTTCTGTCTTTATCACTCTTTCTCTCTTTCTATTATCGTTATGGCAATATGTGAAGGACTCATTTACCTCCAATTATTCAGACTACATCACAGGGTCCCTTAAAAAAAAAAAAAAAAAAAAAAAAAAAATAATAATAATAAAAAAAAAAAAAAAATCATCTCCAAGCGCCACAACACAACCCGTACCGCTCCAGATGCACCCCCTCTATAAAAACGCCTCACGTAATCCACACAATTTATAACACGTGTCAGAATTTCCAAAGATATGATGCATGGATCGTTCGAAGCCAGGCATTTTGCGCCCCCCCCCCCTGCCCCCCCCCTGCCCCTCTCTGCCCCCTGTGTGCCCTGGGAATTTAATGGGGTTAACGATATATTGGTGGATAAAGGGGGGAGGAGGAAAGAGGTGAGTAGGGAGGGAGGGAAGAAGGGTGGGAGTAAGGTAAGGAGGGAGGGAAGGAAGGAAGGGGGGAGGGGGGGGAAGGAGGTAAGGAGGGAGGGAGTGAAGGAAGGAGGGTGGGAGTGAGGAGGTAAGTAGGAAGGGAAGGAAGGAGACAGAAAGGAGGGTGGGAGGGAGAGAATGAGTGAGGTAAGTAAGTAGATAGGGAGGGAGATAAGGAGATAAGTAGGGAGGGAAGGAGGGAGAGAGGGAGAGAAGGAGTGAGGTAAGGAAAGAGGGAGGGAGGGAGATAAGGAGGTAAGTAGGGAGGGAGGGAGGGAGATAAGGAAGGAAGGAGGGAGGAAGGGAGATAAGGAGATAAGTAGAGAGGGAGGGAGGGGGGGAGAGAAGGAGGTAAGTAGGGAGGGAAGGAGGGAGATAAGGAGGTAAGTAGGTAGGGAAGGAGGGAAAGAGGGAGGGAGGTAGGGAAAGAGGGAAGAAGGGAGATAGGGAGGTAAGTAGGGAGGGAAGGAGGGAGGGAGGGAGGGAGATAAGGAGATAAGTAGGGTGGGAGGGAGGGAGGGAGATAAGGAGGTAAGTAGAAAGGAGGGAGGGAGATAAGGAGGTAAGTAGGGAGGGAGGGAGAGAGGGAGGGAGGGAGAGAATGCCAAAAGGAAGAGGGTAACTTAGTGGACCTCAATCTGACCAAGTTGCTGAAGATGCAATATTCTGTAGATGAAAATGTCTTACTAAAAAAACTATATTCTCCCTCTCTCCTCTCTCCTTCCTCTCTCTCTTTCTCCCCTTTCTCTTTTCATTCTCGTTTTCTCCTCTCTCTCTGCCCTTTCTCTTTTCATTCTCCTTTTCTCTCTCTCCCCTCTTTCTCTTTTCGTTCTCCTTTTCTCCTCTCTCCTCTCTCCTCTTTCTCTTTTCGTTCTCCTTTTCTCCTCTCTCCTCTCTCCTCTTTCTCTTTTCGTTCTCCTTTTCTCCTTTCTCCTTTTTCCTTCCTCTCTCTCTCCTCTTTCCCTTTTCATTCTCCTTTTCTCCTCTCTCCTTCCTCTCTCTCTCCCCTTTCTCTTTTCATTCTCTTTTTCTCCTCTCTCCTCTCTCCTCTTTCTCTTTTCATTCTCCTTTTCTTCTCTCTCCTCTCTCCTTCCTATCTCTCTCTCCTTCCTATCTCTCTCCTCTTTCTCTTTTCATTCTCCTTTTCTCCCGTCTCCTTCCTCT
>JAWQEG010002832.1:150000-183910 GCA_033782935.1 Petrolisthes cinctipes | reverse complement strand
AACTTTACTTCCATACACCTTCTTTACAAACTCCTCACCTTGCATTCTCTCTACATGTCCAAACCACCTCAGTGTATTACGCTTCACTCTCTCAACCACTCCACACTCAATACCAATTGCCTTCTCACTCATACCACATCTCTCATACACACTCTCATTACTTTCTCCATCCCATCTAGTAAGTCCACATGCTCCTCTCAAGTAACTCATTTCCACAGCACCTATTCTAGACTGATGAGCCCTACTCTATGTCCATGTCTCCGACGCATATGTCAGTGTTGGCAGGATTATACTATTTCGTAGTCCCCTTTTCACTTCCATACTCACACTTCTACCCTTCATAATCCTCCCCAGTGATCCTATGACCTGTAAACCCTTCACTGCTCTCTCCCTAATTTCTCCTTCCATACTTCCATGTTTACACATAACTGTACCCAGGTACTTAAACTCCTTCACTTCCTCCATCCTCTCACCCCTCAGAGTTATCTCACACTTCGTCCCAGTTGGTACAGCCACTCTGTAAGGTGTAGCAAAGTCAATCACTTCAGTTTCTGCTCTTTCAAATACCATCACTTTACTTTTACCTACATTCACCTTCAGTTTCCTTCGTTTACACACAGACTGAAATTCGTCCACCACTCTCTGTAAATTCCTTTCATTCTCAGCCATCAACACAGTGTCATCCACGAACAAACTTGCCACCAGGGACCAGTTTGCTTCATCCAGCCTCAACTTCACCCCCAGACCATTCACTTTGGCTTTCACCTCTCTCATAAAACCATCCATATATATATTGAACAACCATGGTGACATAACACACCCCTGTCTCAGCCCTGTGTGTGTGTGTGTGTGTGTGTACTTGTATATGTATGTAATGTGTGTGTGTGTGTACTGGTATATGTATGTAATGTATGTGTGTGTGTGTGTGTGTGTGTGTGTATACACTCTCTAAAAAAAGCATTGGCATTAATTCAAACAAAAGAGGACAGCAAGGAAAGGAAAATTATTACTATTACTATTATTATTATTATTATTATTATTACTATTATTATTATGCTGATACTTTTATTTAGAAAGTGTACAGTTGATGTGACAGCCATTAACCTAATTTTAATATTAACCTATCCTAACCAATTAAAATTTAATATTAACCTAACCTAACCTAACCTAACTTAACCTAACCCTAACCAATTAAAATTTAATATTAACCTAACCTAACTTAACATAACCTAACCAATTAAAATTTAATATTAACCTAACCTAACCTAACTTAACCTAACCTAACCAATTCAAATTTAATATTAACCTAACCTAACCTAACTTAACCAATTAAAATTTAAAATTAACTTAACCTAACCAATTAAAATTTAATATTAACCTAACCAATTAAAATTTAATATTAACCTAACCTAACCATTAACCTAATTTTAACATAAACCTAACCTAACCTAATCTAATTTAATATTAACCTAACCATTAACCTAATTTTAACATTAACCTAACCTATCCTAATTAAATTTAACATTAACCTAACCTAACCTAATTAAATTTAATATTAACCTAACCTAACCTAATTAAATTTAATATTAACCTAACCATTAACCTCATTTTAACATTAACCTAACCTAACCTAATTAAATTTAATATTAACCTAACCTAACCTAATTAAATTTAATATTAACCTAACCTAACCATTAACCTAATTTTAACATTAACCTAACCTAACCTAATTAAATTTAATATTAACCTAACCTAGCCTAATTAAATTTATTATTAACCTAACCTAACCTAATTAAATTTAATATTAACCTAACCTAACCTAACCATTAACCTAATTTTAACATTAACCTAACCTAACCTAATTAAATTTAATATTAACCTAACCTAACCTAATTAAATTTAATATTAACCTAACCTAATTTAAATATATATAAATTAATTAATAAATAAAGAAATATATATAAATACTAATATATATATATATATATACATTTTATTAGTATATATAATAATAATTACTTAATTCATAAATATATAATTATTTTACTTACTATATTTACTAATGAAGATATTTTGTCCATGATTAAAGATAGCTCTCTTTCTTTATCTCTCTCTTAATCTGAAAGTAATGATATATATATTAATAATAAAAAATATATATAATAATAATGATGATAATAAAAATGATAATAATAATATATACATACATACATATATACATACATACACACATACATATATACATACATACACACACATATACATACATACATAGACACATAGACACACATATACATACATACATACACATATATATTCTAGCACTGAGTATACATGTATGTATGTATGTATGTGTATGTATGTATGTATGTGTGTGATATACTCGTGTATGTATGTATGTATGTATGTTTGTGATATACTCGTGTATGTATGTATGTATGTTTATGATATACTAGCCTGAATTTGATATACATACATACATACACACATATATATACATACGCACATATAATAGAATATACACACATATACATACAAACAAACATATATACATACACAAACACACACACACATACATACCGGTACAAAGTCGTTGTTGTTGTTTGTATGTATGTTTGTGTGTGTATGTATGTATGTCACTTTTTCAACAGAGCATACATACATACATACATATATTTATATATATATTTACATAGATACATATTTATGTATGTATGTATGAATGTTTACGTGTGTATGTCACTTTGGTAAATATTGAATGAATTACCGTTATTGGGTACGGTTTTTCTACCTTCATTACCCACTTATTTAGACCATTCTGAGACTATTTTCGGTATTAGTACAGAAGTGGACTTGAATTCAGCAGTGTTGCCAGATCCGGCTGGGTCCTGGTATTTTACCCCTGTCATTTATTGTACTTAAAACGATTATTTCCCGGTAGTTTGCCCAGGTTAGGTCCCGGTAGTCTGATGCGGTCTAGGTTAGGTTAGGTCAGGTCAGGTAAGGTCAGGCTAATTTCAAAATGCCCCATTTGAATATGCCCTATCTTGGAAACGGGCCATTTGAGGAAGAAAAACCATAGGAGAAAAGTGTCTTAGAATGGTCCAAAATAGTGGGTAATGACAGTAAAATATCTATTATACAGTAAGGTCCACTTCTGTACCTTTACCCTATTTTCTTCTATGGCATTTTCTCCGCAAATGCCCCATTTCCAAGATAGGGCATATTCAAATGGGGCATTTTGAAATTAGCCTGACCTTACCTGACCTGACCTAACCTAACCTAGACCGCATCAGACTACCGGGACCTAACCTGGGCAGACTACCGGGAAATAACCGTGGTAAAGTACAGAAAATGACCGGGGCAAAGTACTGGGACCTAGCCGGATCTGGCAACACTGCTACAAAATGGTAATTCTTTCAATAAATACCGTCACTTTCTCTTACGGGACATATCACTGTTACCAATACCCTACCTAATAAAACTATTGCCAATTAAAAATACCTACCTTTCTTGTACTATTTACAGGATAGTAGTCTCTATGATCGGGGTACATACGGGTCAATACTAGCGGACCCTCACATTTCACTGACTAAAAGGCCTTACTTTCTTGCCAAAATTCATGGTTTAGACTTTGTGTAGGTGAATCGTTTTTATTTCTAAATTTTTTTTAAAAACATAGGGATCGAAAGTTCTCAGTGGAGGTTTTCGAGAAATTAAAAATAGGACTAGAAATAGTGATGTGAAAACAGCATATATATACCCGGGAGAATTCCTTCTCTCTGCCCGCGTATAGAAAATGGAAGTATTTTAATCCTTACCTGACTCACCTTATCAAATCCTTTAAACACCCCCACCTCCAACACACACACACACACACACATATTTTTATATGTGTTTATATTTCTCAGTAGGGACAGTATAGAAAAAATAGATGATAATTTACTTTTCATAATCTATTGTAGCTAATACAAACACCAAAATCTAATCAAATATAATTACATGGGCCTTAACTAAGTAAAATAATGTATAATATTTAAAACTAAAATTAATAGATAAATTAATACATTAATACATAAATTAATACATAAAAACGACGGTGTCTGAATATGAACTATGTAACATTCAACTCAAATCAAGTGTGTGTGTGTGTGTGTGTGTTGGAGGCGGAGGTGTGAAGTGATTTGATAAGGATTAAAATATTCTCGTTTTCCATACGCAGCCAGAATGAAGGTTTTTTCCTGTATATATTTGCTATTTTCACAGCACAATTTCTATGCTTATATGTCATTTCTCGAAAACTTTTACTGAGAACTTTCGATACCTATACATATGAAGAAATTTTAGAAACAAAAATGATTCGCCTACATTAAATGTAAGCCCTGAATTTTGGCAAGAAAGTTAGGCATTTTTGCCACTGAAATGAGAGGTCGCTAATATTGACCCTAATGTACCCCCACCATAGAGACTACTATTCCGTCCCATATTAGGTAGACAGAGAGCGGCCTCAGTTTGGGGGCTAATCGACGTCACCAGCCAGCAGGGCCCGATATGCGCCATGAGCAGAACCTGGTATTCTAGATTTTGGTGAAGGTGAGACTTGGTGACCAGAGTACCAAGTAGCCTTAACTTGGAGAGAGTGTAGGGTTGACAAACAGTATTTGTCTCGAGCCGGACGATAGGCCTTTCTGGGACGGATCTGGTCAACAGGTGCAGGTTGGCCACCCCTTGCAGGCCGGATTCCATTATTAATTCGGAGTATGTTCACGGGCCACACAATATGCCTCTGTTGGCCGGATGTTACCCACTCCTACTCTAAATATAGCCTGATGGACATCTTATTTATGACTCATATGTTACTTACAATTTACCTTTCTTTGCCGGACCAGTTATACTCTGATCTTTTCTTTGCCAGTCATGTCGTTTACAAGTTATTTGTCTCCCAGACACACCTCCAACTTTGTTGTACCGCCCATTCATAGATGCTTTACACAAGAGAGTTTTATACAGAGTTGTTGACAGTAACACTCTGTTCTTAGTTCATTAGAGAGAGAGAGAGAGAGAGAGAGAGAGAGAGAGAGAGAGAGAGAGAGAGAGAGAGAGTTACAAGGAGTTACAAGAAAAAGAAGTACACTAGGGGACCTTACGATCCATACAAAGAGGGTACCTGTGGGTTTAGTTGCGCAAGTAGGCGACCGTCCTCGAATGTGTCATGTGAAACCATCAAGGAACACTCGCACAAGTGCTTAAACACCTAGACGGTGGTTTAAGACTTTGTCTAATCTGGACTTGAACTGATCCACAGAGTTGCTGTTGACTACATCAGCAGGAAGCACGTTCCAAGTACGGCAGATGCTGTATGTAAAGAATTTACCACACAGATCACGGTTGTATCGCTTCAGTTCAAGTTTGTAGCCATGATTCCTGGTTGTGCCCTCACTGAGTTGGAAAATGTCCCTGTAATCTACATTGTCAAAGCCTCGTAGTATTTTAAACACTTCGATAAGCTGACCACGCAGTCTCCGGGTTTCCAAAGAGAACAGGTCGAGTTCTACCAACCGATCTTTATAGCTCTTGTGTCTAAGAGAGGGTATAAGTTTGGTTGCCCTGGCTTGCACTCGTTCCAATCTCGCGATATCCTTCCGGTAAGAAGGACTCCAAAACTGGACTACATACTCCAGGTGCGGTCGGACAAGGGAATTGTACAGTCAAAGTACTGTTATGAATACCTGGATTCACTCCACCACTTTGATTCAAAACTCCATGTATTGAAACCAATCTTGTATGAAACTGTGGTTCAGTTCCTGTTTTAGTGGGCATACAGTGTATAGAGGGCGTACCAGTAGTTTCCCTTCTGGATATTACTTGAGGCTGACTCTAGTTTGAGGGTATAAAAGGAGCAGACTTGGGTCTCACAGTCAGTCTCTGCATACCAGGGTAGGATAAACAGTGTGTTCCATGGATCTACCTCAGCTCCAGCTTTGTCCCTCCGAAATGGCTAAGTGTTGATATTGTTCTCTTATACTGTGCTCCTATAGGAATATTGTTTATTATTATTATTATAATTAGGGTACATATTGTGTTGTGTTATTGTGTTAATGTTGGGTGAATGTAATGGAGTAAGACTTGGGTCATGAATTGGAGATTTGTGTAATGTTCTGTTTGTTGTTTAATGGTTTTTTTAAATATATATATTAAAATATCAGTCTGTTTATATGTCCAGGGGTTACGATTTAACTGATAGAAGGGCATAACTTAACATGGGGGCCTGTCTGGGATCTCCATTTCCATATGACCTATAGTCTTGTATTAATTACTGAAGCCTGTATATATATACATTATAGAGATAGTTCAAAATTCGGGTCTAGTCTGTTTTGTTTGTTGGTCTCTGATTCTATACTGTGTGAATCCTCCACTTTAAGAATGGAGTTTAACTTGGATAAATTTGTAGAGAACCCATCAGTACCTTACTTAAAAAGTGTTAATCTTCGTAAGGAAGACTGGATTGTTCTTGGCTCTCATTGGGGTATTACTTGTAAGAAAACTTGGAGGAAGAGAGAGATTCAAGAAAAAGTAATAACGGAACTGGTAAATAAAAGGATTTTAGATGAAAGTGCACATGCATTAAGTGAGGACCCTTCTGGTCTATTAATGATGAAGTTAGAAGCTGGAAAAGAGGAACGTGCACATGAGCTGTTAGCCTGGAAGGAGAGAGCTGAAGAACGACGTTTTCAATTAGAATTGTTAACAAAACAAGCAGAGCTAGTCATAACTTTGAGACCAACAGACACATTTGATATAACGAAGCAATCCAGATTAGTTCCTTCATTTGATGAAAATGACCCAGAGGAATTTTTCCTACAATTTGAGAAGACAGCCACCTCATTGTCTTGGCATACCAAATATTGGCCAGTCCTAATTCAAACTAATTTAGTAGGTAAAGGGAGATCAGTATACTTGTCCTTAGATATTAATGAAAGTAAGAATTATGAAGTAATTAAAAAATCTGTTCTCAATGCATATCAGCTGACTCCAGAATTTTATAGGCAAAAATTTAGAAATATAAGGAAAGGTGATGCTTCGTCTTATATTGAACTGTCTCGTACAGTGAGGAAATTAGGTAAAAGGTGGTTAGATTCTAATAATGTTGAAACACGTGAAGAATTGGAGGAACTTGTGTTATTGGAGCAGTATAAGAGAGCAGTGCCTTGGGAGGTGAAAGCATATTTAGAGGAGCATGAGGTTAGATCTTTGGTCCGGGCTGCTACCCTGGCAGAAAATTATGCATTGACTCATAAAGGCTTTAGATACAGGTCGCCTCACCAATTAGAGAGTAGGAAAGCAGACTCAAAGGTTTTGGGTGGTAATTCTGTTAAGATTTTCTCTCCTTTGTCTGGTGAAGGTGGTCCTGATAAGGCTGGTGGATCAACCACGTCTAGTTATTCCCCAGGTAAAAGGGAATTAATGTGCTACTATTGTAAGCAGTTTGGACACATTAAGGGTAACTGCCCTAGGTTATTAGCCAGACAAAAGTCTAGTAAGCAGATTAGTATGACTTGTAATAATGATTTTGATCATATTCCAAGTGACATACATTCAGAAACAAAGTCTGAGTTATTTGAACCCTTTCAGTTTGGCGGGTTTGTGAGTGTCAGTGACCACGGGAAGTGTTTCCCTGTTCGTATCTTGAGAGACACTGCTTCTTCGTGCAGTATATTGCTTAAGAGTGCAGTTCCCTTCATAGAGGACGTTTTGACTGGCGAGGAAGTAGTATTGCAGGGTGTTAGTGGTGCTGTCACGGTGCCGTACGGTAGAGTGTTTTTAAAAACAGATTTAGTCTCTAAAAATGTTAATGTTGCTATTCAGGATAAGTTGCCTGTAGAGGGAGTGTCATTTCTGCTAGGCAACGATATTGCGGGTAATAAAGTAGTCCCTAATCCAATAGTAACATCAATTCCTACTAGGGTTGGTTAATAATACTGACGCATTGGAGAAAGAAATACCAGGGTTATTTCCTTCGTGTGCTGTGACTAGGAACATGAAGAAAAATGCAGAATGTGATGTGGTTCCTAGTACCACTGATGATGAGGACGATGATTCAGGTATAGGTAGTTTGTTTCAAACCGATGTGGTTCATAACTCACCTGTGTTGCCAGAAGAGGTTGTGTCCCCTGTGGCTGGCTCACATATCGAAACTGAATCTGTGTTAGTGGATACTGTGCCTGTGAGCAGAGATATGTTGTCAGAAGCTCAACGAGGTGATCCGGAGTTGAAGTCTTTATTTGCTAGAGCAGTAGATTTAAATGAATCTGAGAAACTTTCGGTATGTTACTATTTAGACAATGATGTCCTCATGAGAAAATTTCGGTTGGCTGATATTGCAGCTAATGAAGAGTGGAATGTAACCAGACAAATAATTGTACCTAGTTGTTACAGGAAGGATATCTTGAGTCTCGCACATGATTTTGCTGGTGGTCATTTAGGTATCAATAAAACGTATAACAAAATTCTTCCTAACTTCTTTTGGCCCGGTTTAAGAAGAGATGTTGCGAAGTATTGTCATACATGTCATGTTTGTCAAGTGGCTGGTAAACCAAACCAGGTATTAAAGAAGGCTCCGTTGCAGCCTATAGTCCCTTTAACTGAGCCATTTAGTAAAGTTATTATTGATTGTGTTGGACCAATGCCTAAAACAAAGAAAGGAAACCAATTTCTATTAACGATCATGTGTGCGACCACAAGATATCCTGAGGCTATTCCTCTAAAAAAGATTACTACAAAAGCTGTTGTCAATGTACTGCTAAGATTTTTTACCCAATATGGTATTCCCAAATATGTACAGTCTGATCAGGGAACAAATTTTACTTCGAATGTTTTCAAACAGGTAATGAAAGAATTAGGAATAACTCATTATACAGCCACTGCCTATCATCCACAATCCCAAGGGGCACTTGAGCGTTTTCACCAAACATTCAAGTCTATGGTCACTAAGTATTGTATAGAAAGTGATAAAGATTGGGATGATGGAGTGCACTTTATGTTGTATGCTATTAGATCATGTCCACAGGAGTCCTTAGGATTTACTCCATTTTCCCTTGTGTATGGTCATACCGTTAGAGGCCCTTTAGAGGTAATGAAAGAGTGTTGGGTAGATAATGACTTGGGTATGCCATTGCCTCAGTATGTAAAAAAATTTAGGGAACTGTTAAAGAGAGCTAATGAATTAGCAAGAAGTAATTTAAGTAAAGCCCAAACTGCCATGAAAAATACCTATGATCTAAAAGCTGTGGAGAAGAGTTTTAAGCCAGGTGACTCGGTGTTGGCTTTTCTTCCATTGTACAGTAAGCCTTTTCAATCGAAATATAGTGGTCCTTTTGTTGTGAAGGAGAAACTGAGTGACCTTAATTATTTGATAGAAACCCCCGGAAGAAGAAAGAGTGAAAGAAAGATTCATGCTAACTTACTTAAATTATATCATGCAAGGGACATTGGATCTGTAGTCCTTATAACCGAGACAGATAGTCCTTCAGACGAGAAAGAACTGTTATCATTTGAATTATGTACTCCACTGCTAAATTCACAAGTGTTGCATAATCCAGAAACTAAAATTTCACACCTCTCACAGCATCAGAATGACGACATCTGCACACTACTGTCTACTTATGAGCAGATTTTTGGTGATGTGCCGCAGCCATGCCGAGGGGTGGAACATGACATCTTGCTGACCGACAATGCCATGCCCGTAAAACAACACCCCTACAGAGTAAATCCATGCAAGAGGAATGCTCTGCGGAGGGAGGTGGAGTTCCTGCTTCAGAATGGGTTGGCAGAGCAGAGTACCAGCGAGTGGGCCTCCCCTTGCCTGTTGGTGCCGAAGTCTGATGGCAACCACCGGCTTTGTACTGACTATAGGAGAGTCAATAGTTTAACCAAAGCTGATTGTTTTCCTCTCCCCAGGATGACAGACATCATCGATGACATTGGGGATGCTCAGTTCATTACCAAGTTAGATTTGCTGAAGGGGTATTACCAGATCCCTTTGACAGTCAAGGCAAAGGAAGTGTCCGCCTTTGTGTTACCAGACGGACTCTACCAATACAAAGTTATGCCCTTTGGAATGCGTAATGCCCCTGCGACATTCCAGAGGCTGATGAATAGTGTGACTCGTGGCCTGCCTCAAGGATGAGAGACAGTAAGGATAGTTCACTGAGCACTTGTTTTACCCACAATGCACCGCGCCATACAGCCGTGACGTCACTGGAGACCCAAACACGGACGCACAGAGGAGTTTTGCCTTGGCTTTGCTTGTATCTCAGTGACTCCAGCTTTTTTCTCTATAAGAACAATGACAAGGTGTGCTGTTTACGGGTGCAATAGCAATAACAGGAGCAAGAAACAAGAAAATTGCTATTTTTATCGATTTCCAAGGACAAAATCAGTGTTAAAACAGTGGAATAATTCATGCTATCGGGCAGATAAACTAAACCCAGAGACTGCCCGAGTTTGCTCCCGTTATTTTAAGGCAGCAGATTACAAACAGAATTACAGCATCAAGAGGAAGCTCCTGAACAAGCCTCCACAGGCAACGAGATCACTGAAGGCAGATGCTGTACCTTAGCTGTTTCTCCCAAAACAGGAGGATGATTCAGGTAGGCAATATGGACTCTTATCTGTTACTGCCAATACTTTCGGTATAAAACTTATTATGCAAAACTTACTAAATATCATCTTTCATTTGCAATTAGTAGGAGCTGACAAATATTTCTTGATGGTGCTTGTTAACAGGTTAAAATAAGTCTTTTGCATAGATATGGGCTACCCCTAATCTTTATTGAAAGTAAGGTTTATATGAGCCATACAATTGAAATGTGACAAGACAGCCAACCAGGTAAGATAGGCCAATTTTATGAAAGTTTTATAGGTTATTTGGTTTTATTGTACATTGTGTAGGGTTGGTTTATACTAACGTTAGGTGGCAGGTAGATTGGGACCATTTCTTAATATTTTCAGTTTTTATAAATGACTAGTTTGGTAGGGAGGTGGGAAACATATCCATACCAAAAGAGCAGAAAGGTTTTCCATCTTGATCATACAAATAAATTGCACCACCAGATTGTCTGATTTAATTATTTTCCTTTTTGCAGAAATTGCAAAACACCGTGAGGAAAAACAGAGGCGCCAGCTTTTGCAAGATTTGCTCAGTGTTTCTGGTAGGAAGAATTTTATGACTTTTTAAAATTGATTTTTATTAAAATTTTTACTGTCTTGCTGAAATATAACATCTCAATCAGTGAGTTACATATGGTATATTGGGTATATTATATATTCCTTTAGTTGAAAATATATATACAGTACAGTGAATATTTTCTGTATTCTCTGCAAGACAAGTTCTCTTTCACTCAACAGACATCAGTGAGTTACATATGGTATATAGGGTATAATTATTATATATTCCTTTAGTTGAAAATATAGGTAAATTTACTGTTTCGGACAGAATAGGATTCTTTGGACAATGATATATTTTACTAGTGTTTTTTTATGTGTTTTCAACGATTTTGATATTCATTTCCGTCGCATTTTTTTTTTTTTTTTTTTTTTTAGCCAAACCTAACCTGACCTAACCTAATCTGGACCGCGGCACACTACCGGGACCTAACCGGGGCAGACTACCGGGACCTAACCAGGGCAGGCTACCGGGATCTAACCAGGGCAGATTACTGGGAAAATAGAAATAGCCGACATGGATGGATGTAGAGCACAGTTTACACTTGAAATCTAATCCCGGTAGTCTGCCCCGGTAAGGTCCCGGTAGTCTGCCCTGGTTAGGTCCCGGTAGTCTGCCCCAGTTAGGTCCTGGTAGTGTGCCGCGGTCCAGATTAGGTTTGGCTAAAAAAAAAAAATTGCAACGGAAATGAATTTATAAATTGTTGAAAACACATAAAAAAAGCACTAGTAAAATATATTATTGTCCAAAGAATCCTATTCTATCCAAAACAGTAAATTTACCAAAATGGATATACAGTACAGTGAATGTTTTCTGTATCCTATTCAAGACAAGTTCTCTTTCACTCAACAGACACATCATAAGAAGATTCAGCCCCTATTGAAACTGCTGTTGCTGGAGGAACTCAAGAACATGAACTTTATTGTTCCGGTAAGAGAAATGCTGATTCATTATTATCTTTCTTCATTTATAAATTCTACTCTAATTGTGTCATATTTTTAATTTACTAGTTATTTGAATTGCATTTAATCTAACTCTAGAATCATGAATTATACTGATCTGTCATAAATTATATGTATAATTATTTATATACATATATTTATCTATGATATTTCTTGATGGAGTATTTTACATTGCCCAGATTGCGGCATTGTCACTTCGGATTCCTCTGAGCAAGCCTTCATGCTGACTTCCTTCCCAACTCACCACCTTCGTCAAGATGTTTTGAAACCTTAGAAACCTTTGCTTAAGATATTGGGATAGGTGGCTCAGGGGTTTTAGTTTTATGGCATAACAACTCTAGCATGTACAGTTGGCCTGATGAATACTTATACACCACTGTGACATCAAGGGTTCGTAACAACTAGAAAATGTAGTTAATTTCCTAACACCAAGCTTATCTAGTAATGTTATTTGGTTGATACTTAAATCAGTCAACAACATTAGAGAAAATTATCAAGGGTAGTACAGTATTTGGGAGCACTTACATAAGTACATTGGGGTGTAGAATAGGTTGATCTTGTCCTACAAACTTGTTAGAAATTCTAAAGTACAGTACAGTACTGTAGACAGTAGTGATAGACTAAGGACTAGTCACTGAGAAATAAGTTTAAGACTTGGAGTAGTACTGTATGTATTTGCCATACATGCCCATCCCACCTCAATGTATTACATTTCACCTTCCCAACCATCTCACACACAATCCCAATTGCCTTCTTACTCATGCTGCAGTCCCAATTGCCTTCTTACTCATGCTACACCTCTCATTACTTTCTCCATCCCACCTGGTATTGGGAAGGGTAAGTTAACATTATAGTAGTGTATATTATACAGTATACTGTACTGTATTTGTCAAGAAATAGTCACTAAGGATAGCTTTACAGGATGCTTTTTCTCTAGGCCTTTGTGTTAAGTAACCTTTCACTTTACAGAATTGGCACCTGACTCTTATGAAGCTCCTACCCAAACCTCTGCTGTTGGAGAGACTCTATTAACACCAAGAGTTAGAAACAACTAAAGAAGATAGCTCTGCTTCATCAGGTGGACATAATCTGGGAGTTTGTTGGTCCTGTTGTGGTTTCCTACATTCTGGGAATAATAATGTGTATGCCCTACAACAGCAGCTGTCTGAGGTGTCTCTAAAATTGGAGAAAGTAACAAAAATTAAAAGACAGTTAGAACTAAATTTAGAGGAATTACGAGCAAAGGAAGGAAGTTTAGAACAAAGATTAATAGAGCTTGTTGGAGAAAATGGTGACATCAAAAAGAAATTGTTAAGACAATCCTTAGACAATGATATTCTGCTTAAGGAAAATACAGAGTACAAAAATTTGGTATCAGAGTACAACCTTGAAAAAGCAAAACAAACTTATGCCAATAAACCTATTATACCAGCATCTATGACTATATGTATCCTCACGGCCTTGTTATGCTTCTGTTATGTTTTATGTGCTAGTTCCCCCTTTATTAGTCTGTTTCCTTATACCATCTGTGTAGTAAATGTTTTCTGAGGCCTGGTACTGTACTAGTTTAAGTATTGTTGGATTATGGTACTAAATCATATTCCAGTTGTATGAACACTTTATGTGCTTGAATTTTTAAAAACTTCAGAGTTATCATTGCAAGGGAAGAATAGATAGATGCAAATGAGCATGAGAGGGTAAGATGCAACATATAAATAATTTCTGTAGCACTCGGTACATGGTTGAATGTCATACTTGATAATCATAGTTCCTGGCTTGTACAACAGATTTAAAATGTACAGTTTATTATAGTAGCTGTATTTTTGTAGGAAGAACTGTTCCATGCTGACTTTTTACACTATGGGTGAGAGGTTACAGACTTTTGATTCATTCAGATTTGCTCACTTTTTTCACTCGCCTCTGTATTTAATACTGTACTTTAGAGTTCAAGGAAATAAATTACTCGTGTCTACTTTTATGTTCTTACCTATTTGTATTTCTGTACATCTTTGTTTCCTCTTCTTTTAATTAATTTCTTACTGTGACCTCTAATTGTAGGTATTCCCTGTTGACACAAGTTTTCTATATCCTTACTATTCCATACTACTGCAGCATATTCCAAGGTAGGCCTTATAAAGGATGTAATTATTTTCTTGACCATTTCTTCATCTATTTAAGTGAAGGCCACTCTCAAGTTTGCTAACAATGTATACATGTTTCTCACTTTTTCATTTATATGATCATCTGGTGTCAATTTCTTATTTATCGTTACCCCTAAATCTCTTTCTTTCTCTGCTTTATTTAATATTTTATTTCCAAGCTTGTACTGCCAATTTGGTCTTCTCTCACTTCTACCAAATTTAATAATAATGTGTTTAATATATTAAGTTTCCAGAACTAACGTAGTTAAAGGAAGTACATTATTATGCCAAGATAACTCAAACACAAAAATGTATTGCACACTGGCAAAGTAAATAGTAATTAAGAGTAAACAGAAAAAATTAACAAACTTCTCGGAATAGCAAAATGACTGCACAGACTACTTGATATGCAAAACTACAGAAGGGCCTGTAAAGAAACGTTCTTTTTCTTGCAAGTAATGAAAGGTCACATTTGAAAGTAAATCATGTACAAAAAGAAGCGAAATTGTTGGTGAAGTTAGAGTTAATGTGGGGAGAAAGATGGGTGAGAGACATGATATGCATGTAATACAACATAAAGAAATATTAACGAATCTCTAGGAATTTCAGTCAATAATCCCAATTTTCTATGTTTGTGACTCATCTATATTTAATCATAATAAATTAATATTAATATCACGGGGTTTTGCTAGCTAGAATCGGCGTGAGCGAGCCTCTATCAGCTTGTAAATACAACAGTGCTATAGCCTTCAATATAGCATACACTAGTCTACTATTCATGAAAACTATATCCACAACTATCAATTAACTCTTTTAGAGAACACCACACACGTATGATGTATAAATCATGTATTAAAACCGAGAATAAGGAGAGATTATTTAAGTTTGAACGAGATTCCTGCATGCGAGGGTCTCCAGAAGGGTCTCCAGTGAGCGTCATCACTTTGACGTCACGGAGCGCGTGACGTCACGGCTGAATTGATGACGTTTCACTGAACTATCCTTACTGTCTCTCATCCTTGACAACGATGACACCAAAATAAACACAGAGTAATCTATCCTTCTCTCAGGACCAAAATAAACCCAGAGTGATCTATCCTTCTCCCAGGACTAATAAAATCCTCGGCAAGTCACTCAATCAGTGTTGCCAGGTGCTGGGAAATTTATCTGTTTTTAGATAGTTTTGAAGTCCACACAAGGAAATTATATAAAGATAATAATATTAAAAGATTGTTTAAGAGTAATCAGGGTAATTTCTACCAGATGATGAAATACCAAAATGACCGTCAATGTTCAAGAGTAAACAGAGAATTATTGAGGTAAAAAGGGAAATTCTGATGATATTGAAGTTGAGGGTATGATGCCAAATAGATCTGGCAACACTGACAGTAAGACTTCCTCTGATCTGGCAACACTGCAGAGAATCCAACACGATAAGAATGTAAGTAAACAAAAAAAAATCAGTCAGTAAATACGATGATGTGCCGGTACGATGGTGTGCGGCTCTATGGACACACAACAGAGCCATCGTACCGGTACCATGCATCGTATACACTATGGATCTTCTTGCATAACGCCTTAATTATTGTTATAAGAGTAAATGTGTGAATTTTTTAGTTCGTGGTCATACTAACTAAGATGGCTACTCGGTGTGTTGGTTTGTAAGCTTCCCAACCAACCACACTTGTATTAGGCTTCATTATTTTAGAGTTGATTCCATAGTGGTATTGGTGGTATTTATTGAAAGAATTACCGTTTTGCAGCAGTGTTGCCAGATCCGGCTGGGTCCCAGTATTTTGCCCCAGTCATTTATTGTATTTTATCACGATTATTTACCGGTAGTTTGCCCAGGTTAGGTTCCGGTAGTTTGCCCAGGTTAGGTCCCGGTAGTCTGATGCGGTCTAGGTTAGGTTAGGTCAGGTCAGGTAAGGTCAGGCTAATTTCAAAATGCCCCATTTGAATATGCCCTATCTTGTAAATGGGGCATTTGCGGAGAAAATGCCATAGAAGAAAATAGTCTTAGAATGGTCTAAAATAGTGGGTAATGGAGGTAGAAAAACCGTACGCAATAACGGTAATTCATTCAATATTTACCGTATTGGTTTGTAAGCTTCCTAACCAGCCACACGACCCTATACAACGTCCATTTAGGGTCAATTCCTCAGTGGTATTATTGGTTTGTAAGCTTCCCAACCAACCACACTTGTAAGGCTTCATTATTTTACGGTCAATAAACACAGTGGTATTGGTTTGTAAGCTTCCCAACAAACCACACAGATGCTTACAGATGATCTTCTGGAAGAGGCTCTATTGGTGAGCCTGTACTTTCAGCTCCACTTCATTCCTATTACTCATTTGCCCTATAGAAGTATTTTTGTTCTTGATTGTCCCAAAACTTATCTAATTGTTTGGTATTTATTGGAAGAATTACCGTTTTGTAGCAGTGTTGCCAGATCCGGCTAGATCCCCGTATTTAGCCCCGGTCATTTCCTGTACTTTACCGCGGTTATTTCCCGGTAGTTTGCCCAGGTTAGGTCCCGGTAGTTTGCTGTGGTCTAGGTTAGGTCAGGTAAGGTCAGGCTAATTTCAAAATGCCCCATTTGAATATGCCCTATCTTGGAAATAGGGCATTTGTGGAGGAAATGCCATAGAAGAAAATAGTCTTAGAATGTTCTAAATAAGTGGGTAATGAAGGGAGAAAACCCGTACACAATAACGGTAATTCTTTCAATATTTACCAATTGTTTTTCAAATGAAACTACTGATTTCTGGTTTATGACCCACTCTGGCAGAGAGTTCCACATATCTATTACTCTGCAGAGAAAAGAGTATTTCCTCAAGTTCATTCGAGATCTTGGTTTAAATAATTTTCTAGAATTTCCTCGTGTAATACTCTCTTCCCGTTCTTGAAAAACTTTCTCGCTGCATTCCTTGTCATACAGTCCATTGATAAATTTAAATGTTTCAATCATGTCGCCTCTCCATCTTCTATATGACTGTTGGTAGATTAAATGTTTTTAGCCTCTCCTCATATGACAAGTTCTTCATATTGGGCAGGAGTTTAGTTGCTCTTCTTTGGACATTTTCAACTGCCTCAATGTCCTTAAAAAGATAGGGATTCCACACCTGATTTGCGTATTCCAGATGAGGGCGGAGAAGAGCAATGAAAAGATATTTAAACATTTCTGCATTTAAGCTGGTGAAAGTTCTTCTTATAATGCCAAATATCTTGTTACCTTTGTTTATTTTTTCTGAGAGATTTTCTGAAAATTGCAATATGTCGTCAATAATTACTCCAATATCCTTTTCAGCTCTTGACCTTTCTATTACATTTTCAAGATGATACTCTCTCTCTCTCTCTCTTTCTTCAGATCCACCAATTCTCATTTACCTCGTCTTATCTGAATAAAAACTCAATAACCATTTTTCTGTCCAATGTTTCATATCTTCTAAATCTTCTTGGAGTTTTATATGGTCATCATCATTTGCCATAGTTCTAAAAATTTTAGTGTCATCAGCATACAAATATATATCACTTTTGTTTCCATCACAACACAACTAGGCAGGTCATTGATATAAACAACAAATAGTAATGGTCCCAAGACTGAGCCCTGAGGTACCCCACTGACCACATCACTCCATTCCATAGCCTCTCCATTCACTATTCTATGTATCTATCTATAGCTCTGATGCCTCGTTGCCTCCATGAACTCCCCCCAAGGGGGTGGCCACGGCAGAAGTGCCTCCAGTTCTCTCTGTTCCAACACTCCCTCCTTACTTGTTCAAGCCCTACTCTGCTTCTCACATTTCTCTCCTTTACATACTCTTCCACTCTGTTCCAACACTCCCTCCTTACTTGTTCAAGCCCTCCTCTGTCCCTCATGTTTCTCTCCTTTACATACTCTTCCACTCTGTTCTGCCATCTAACCGGAGGTCTGCCTCTCACACCAGGTGCCACAACTTCACTTCCATACACCTTTTTTACAAACTCCTCACTTTACATTCTCTCTACAGTGGGATCTCGCATCTAGCGAGTTCTCAACTTGCGAATTCGTATCTGGCGACACCATACAACCTCTACCCATATTCGTTTCTAGCGAACAAAATTCGCATCTGGCGAAATAAATATGTAAGAAAATTAAAAAATAATAATAATAAATTCGAGGGCGGCAGATTTACCGCCACGGCGGATACCTGTATTTTGTTTATCGTGTGACGTCACGTCACCACCCACGCGGCCAGTCGGCCACTCCTAGTCCTTCCCCAATTTAAAAACTCAGTCTCCGTCTTTGTCGCGCACGTGCGAGACCTCTCTTGACCCGCTCCGACCTTAAGCGTGAGGAGGAGAATGCAGATGAAAGAATTACAAAATTAATTCAAGCATCAAGAGAGGCGGGAGAGAGTGGTGGTGAGCGGGAGACAAGTGAGGAGGGAGGCTGTGGCACGCTGCACTAGCCTGTCCCTTCGCCTCAGATACCAGCAGTTCGTCACTTCATTCATTACTCACGAGTAAATAGTGAATCCTGTATTTAATTATTTCTTCTTGAATTCATGTTGTGTATCACTTTGTGTACAACATAATGAAAATTATGCGATATCATAGAAAAAAGTATATAAAATATAGATAATAATTTAAAAAAAAAAATTCCCATTTGGCAGGCGAGAGAGCGTGAACAGTGGTGAGGAGGGCAAGGGTGGTGGTGGTAACATGGACAAGGGAGGAGGGGAGGGGAAGGGAGAGGTTGCTTGAGTGAGGAGGTGGCTGCCAGTCCGTCCATCCCTCCACCAAATGGACATTCGTCACACTTACACACTTTATCACTCAAATTACAATACCACTCATAATTTTTTCTTTGTTATATATTGTGCATCACTTTGTGTTTATTTAAATGGAAATTAAAATGTTATAGGCGAAAATAAAGTAAATAAAATGAAGATCGGCAATTTTCACCTCACCTATTATAATTTTCCTCATTAGTTTATGTATTCGCATCTAGCGAATTCACATCTAGCGCCGTTTTTTTGGCACCAATTACTCGCTAGATGCGAGATCCCACTGTACATGTCCAAACCATCTCAATGTATTACGTTTCACTCTCTCAACCACTCAATGCCAATTGCCTTCTCACTCATACCACACCTCTCATATACACACTCATTACTTTCTCCATCCCACCTAGTAAGTCCACATGCTCCTCTCAAGTAACTCATTTCCACAGCACCTATTCTAGACTGATGAGCCCTACTCCATGTAGGGCTCTTTGATTTCTATTACCTAAGAATGCCTTAATCCAGTCCAAATAATTGCCTTCTATACCACAGCAGGAGATCTTTTCCAATAACCTTTTATGTGGAACTCTATCAAAAGCCTTCATAAAATCACAATAAATTACATGTACAGAATTCCCTTGATCTAAAGCCTTCGTCCACTCATCCAACACCTTTATAAGTTGTAATACAGTAGATCTCCCTGGTATAAAGCCGTACTGTTTATCACTGAGCAAGTTGTATTTCCTCAAGTGAGCCATCATCTCCTCTCTAATTAGTGTCTCCATACATTTACATATAATGTTTGTCAGACTCACAGGTCTATCATTTCCCGGGTCCCTTTTATCACCTTTTTTAAATATTGCTGTGATATTTGCAATCTTCCAATCAGTGGGCAATTGCTGTGTGCTGAACGAGCATTCAAAGAGAATAACCAGTGGCTCTAAGATCTCCTTCATTATCTCCTTCACTATCCTTGGGTGTATCCCATCTGGTCCTGGTGATTTATCCTTCTTCATTTTCTGTATTACCTTCTGAATTTTCTCCTTGGTAATGTTAAGACTTTGCAGAGGTGGTACTACCTGCACTCTTCCCCTTGGAGAGTCTCCATCAGATTCAGTGACAAACACATTGGCAAATTGTCTAGAGAGAACCTTTGCTTTTTCTCTGTCACTTACTCAGGGTTGCAAGTATGGATACGAAAGTATCCTTTGGATACTTTTTGATGTTACTGATACGTTTTTACGACGCTGGACAAAAGGATACGAAATTGAATGAGGAGGACAAAAATGGATACGTTTTGCTATTTTTATTAAAAAATTGGATACTTTTTAATATTAATTTGCTTACAGTCATTATTTTTTACGAAAAAGTGAACACCAATCAATACTCATAATTACTATATCGCTCCCAATTGAATGATAGGGTAACTGTTTCGTGAGCACCGAGCGGGGACTCTGGGGGAGTAAACATGCCGCGGGCTCGTCACCGCTCGTGGACGCGTTCTGTTCGGGTGAGAGGAGGGATGAGATCATGAGAGGCAGAGAGGGTAGAGCTCTGACAGAGTCACGGTCCACGGAGTGTTGATCTTTCTAAGTGATTGGTGGATTTTAAAGGAATGTCTCTCTTAAACTGGCGCTAGTCAAATACAAGCTGCCATTGAGGACATGGAGAAATAAGTGTGCAATATTGTACTATCATAATTTGTGCTTCTTTAGTTTAAAGATTTTTTTTATTAATAGTTTGTATTGCACTTAAATTAATACATTCTGTACAATGACGCTCTTTTGGAACGTGCTATTTTTAGGAGTGTAGATTCGCGCGCTCATAGGTTTAAATACTTAAATAAATAATGTTCTTGGAAGACCCAAACAGTAGTTTAAGTTTCGCTCCAAATTTGTAGTGTACAACCATTCTCCGTGAGTCCGTCACCAGGCAGCACATAGCAACTTGGCTGCCAACCGTATGACGTCTAAATAGACGGTAAGAATTATTACTTATTTTAAAGCACATTCCTCATTAACTATAATGCATTTTTTTTAAGAAAAAATATTGGATACCTTTTGGATATTATTTTACATTATTTGGATACGTTTTGTATATTTTGGATACGTTTTTGGATACATTTATATTTTCCCCACTTGCAACACTGCGTGACTTACTGTGGTCTCTGCTTTATTGTGGTCTGTATACAATTCTGATATCATGCTTTTGGTGTTAATTTTTGACTGAACATATTTCCAAAAAACCTTCGGGTTTTCTTTTACAAGTGTAGCAACTTCCAGTTCCTTGTTCTTCACTGCTTTTCTTGTTTCTCTTCTCACCTGATTGTTAACTGTACTCTCCTATATTCTTTACTGATTTCAGCATACTGACTCTTCTCCATATAGTTTTCAGAATTTTCAAGTTTGTTCATTTGTTCCCATAATCTTTGCTTCCTCTTTATCTTGTTCCATAGCTTCCTGTTCATTGGCAAGTTCAGTTAATTCTCATTTTACACTGGGATGATGTATGTGAAATAGTGTGTGTAATGAATGTATGTACTGTAAACACTTATTGTACACTATATTAAACACCCATAATACCAGTGTACTGTACAATGAGGGTTTTCTGTACACAGTTTCATTACACACCCATAATACCAGTGTACTGTACAATGAGGGTTTTCTGTACACAGTTTCATTACACACACTACATTACACATCCAATATACAAGTGTACTGTACAATGAGGGTTTTTTGTACACAGTTTCATTACACACCCAATATACAAGTGTAAAATGAGAATTAACTGTGGGGGACTGTATCAAATGCTTTCCTTAGATCACAATAAGCCACATCCACTACCCATCCTCTATCTCTAGACTCAGTCCACTTATCAATACTTATATCAGCTGCAATACTGTTGACCTCCCTGGTAAGAAACCATATTGTTTTTTGCTGAACAAGTTGTTACCTGACATGTGCTTTATGATACTGGTCTGTAGTTGTTGTTGAAGTTCCTCAAGGTGTCTGGCCGAGCAGCCCCCCTGAGCTCCTGAGGAAGGTCATGGCCTGAACCGGGCTTTCCCACAGTGCCCTCAGAGAGTGTATGTTGTGTTGTTGGTGAGTGTGGTTGTGGTCTGTAGTTACTGGGGTCACTCTTATATCTCCCCTTTTTAAATATTGCAGTAATATTTGCTGTTTTCCACTCCTGGGGAACTTGATATCTTTCCAAAGAGTTGTTAAAAATAATCCACAGTGGTTCCACCAGCACCTCAGCAACTTCCAATATAACTCTTAGGTGGAGTGTGTCTGGTCCGGGGGATTTATTACGCTTTAACTTTTTCAGTGTTTTCAGTATACGAGGCGTCTATTTACATAACGAGATAAGCGACACAATTCAAGTTTTGAGAAAAATTGGTTTAAAGTTTAACATCTGTGTACAAAAGGTTATAATCTCTCTATTTATACTTCATTTTAAGCCTTATTAGAAACTCCAAAAGGGGATATGGACTTCACCACGTAAATTGTAGATGTTTACTAGGGGGGGAAGACAGTGCCATTTCAATTTCACCAGAGGTGGTGTTTATCCCGTTATGCAAATAGACGCCTCAATTATTATTATATATTATCTTCCCTTGATATTTCCATAATTGACAATGGTTTTTCTTGTCTCACTTTCAATTCTGGCACAGCTCCTTGCGGTTCGTTCCTAAATACTGATGAAAAAAAACTCTGCTAACTCTTGTGCCTTCTCCTTGTCACTCGTTGTGTTGTTATTTTTGTCACCTCCCATATATAATTCTGTGATCCCAGATACTGTCTTCGTCTTAGAGTTAACGTACTTCCAGAATATCTTTGGATTGCTTTTTACATTTTGTGGTATTGTTTGTTCCTTTGCTTTAACTTCTCTCCTAGTTTCTTTCCTTACTTGGTTATTTAAATGTCTGTACTCAACATTGCACTCTCTGATATTCCCTATTCCCACTGTCTGTTATTTCTTTCTGCCATTTTCCTCAATCGTTCCTTTGCTTTTTCTTAATCTTTGCCCTCAGTTTCCTATTCATGGGTAAATTCACTGTTTAAGGTTTTCCTTGATTCCCTTTCCTTAAACATTCTGCATGGTATACAATCACTGATAACTTCCTACAATTTAGTTATAAATCTATTCCACATGTCATCGATGTCTTCAGTATTCAAGTGGTCTTTCCAGTCTATATTTAGTTTCTCCTTCATTTCTAAATAATTTCCTCTTTCATATAAATACACCTTCTTCTTTGTCTTCCTTATCTGTGGTTCTATATCACAATGAAAAGTTATGCAGGCATGATCACTTTTTCCGAGGGGGCTGTCTACTTCAATCCCCTCTACTCTTACGTCATCGTCAGTAAACACAAGTGACGTGTATAAATAAGGTGTGGGTCATCTAGTGGGACAGAAGAGAAGCTATGGTACCAACATCACCACCATGAAGCTCCATTGTCTCATCTAGTGCGACACCCAATAATCTCGGGGCCTCACAAGAGTCACGGGCTACTGACACCCTACAGCCCCGAGGTTGAGGTATAGAAAAAAAAAATAAAAAAAAAATCCACTTTTCACTCCCTCTACATCTTGTTATGTTGCACAAAGAAACAATCTCTTATTTTTTCTATAAAACTCTGACTGTATTGGTCTCCGCTGGATGCTGTGCCTGTTGTCCAGTTTATGTTAGGCAAATTAAAATCGCCTATATCTATTTTGTGTTTCGTTCTTTGTTCACCTATTTCTTGTTGTAGATCCAATAACCTGTTGTTATTCTCAGTGGTGCTATTTGGACTCCTGTATACAGCTGTGAGCAATAAGTCCTCTGTACCTTTTATATTCACTTTTATATACAGACAATTCTCATTTTACACTTGTATATTGGGTGTGTAATGTAGTGTGTGTAATGAAACTGTGTACAGAAAACCCTCATTGTACAGTACACTTGTATATTGGGTGTGTAATGTAATGTGTGTAATGAAACTGTGTACAGAAAACCCTCATTGTACAGTACACTTGTATATTGGGTGTGTAATGAAACTGTGTACAGAAAACCCTCATTGTACAGTACACTTGTATATTGGGTGTGTAATGTAATGTGTGTAATGAAACTGTGTACAGAAAACCCTCATTGTACAGTACACTTGTATATTGGGTGTGTAATGTAATGTGTGTAATGAAACTGTTTACAGAAAACAATCATTGTACAGTACACTTGTATATTGGGTGTGTAATATAGTGTACAATAAGTGTATACAGTACATACATTCATTACACACACACTATTTCACATACATAATGCCAGTGTAAAATGAGAATTGCCTGTATTCACATAAATCACCACCTTCCTCAATACTATAGGACACCCCATGTTTCACATACATTAACAAACCTCTCCCACAGCTTTCTTCAGATATATTTTTTCCTAATAATTTGTATCCCTTGATATTAAACTCTACAATACTCTTTTCATATCTATAGTTCTTTGGCTTCACCTCCAGTATTATTATCACATGGGGTTTCACTCTCATATCTCCTATTCTTACCTCAAGTTGTCACATGTAAAAGTATCAACATTACTAAACATCACATGTATCTTATTTTGAGACTTAATCTTTTCTCCATTCTGCCTCATCTTTACTGGATATTTTCCTCTTGGTTTCTCTTTACACACAGTAGATACCGCTTCCATGGCTTCCCTCTTACCACATCCTTCTCCTCCTCACTCTTCTCTTTGGCCTGTTTCCTTAGTTCCTTTTCTTATTCCCGTTCCTCTCTCGTCACATCATGATACACTGACACATTCCTGAATAAAAGTTCCTTAACATTCTTTAGTTTATACAAGTTTCTCATGATCCTCATCTTCACTATCAAAACAATTTAGGTTCAGCTCTCCACAAATCTCTTTAAACATTAGTTTATCATGTCTCATCTTGTCTTCTCTCTCCTCCATGTTAAATCCACTTATCATTTCTTCCGGCATTCTGTGCAGTACTATATTATTCTCTCTGTGTAACATATCCTTCACTTGTTCCACTGTCTCCTCTGCAATCACACTTTTGCTTACTTTTGTAGCACTATGTGAGTTGCAAATATTTTGGGTCTCCTCCTTCACAACATCTTTGCAGGATTATACTAAATCATTCTTCACCTCAATGCAAACTTTCTCCTTAACTTCTTCAAGTAACTTACCTTTTATATCATTAATATCCTTCTGAACCTCTTGAAACTTATCCAACTTTCCTAGTTCCAACACTTTTTGTACTTCCAATTTCTCTTTCACTTCATCCATTTCTGTGCTAATTCTGCCCTTTACTACTGCTATCTCATTCTCAAAAACAAGAAGCTTGGCAGTTGTCTCCTTTTCTAGGGTTTTCATCTTTGTTTCCACTACATCTTGTCTCTTTTCCAGCTTTGTAAATATGACTCAGGACCTTGACAGCAACATTATCACACTTATTGTAATACCAGTGTAGTTTACTAGCATCACTCCTGTTTAAAAATTTATATATACAGTACTTCCCTTGATACTCCTTCACACTTAATATGATGCCAGAATTCACAAAGACCACACCAAAATGCAGCATCAGAGTTGTTGCAGTCTGGACAAACCTTGAGCTTCCTCCTCTACTTGTTTACATCTGTTATCCCCTTCCTCCTTCAGTCATGTTTCATTAATCAGCTGATCCTGGGATGGTAACTTCTTCCTTTGTTTTAGTCCACTTCTTGTTGCTGTAGACACTTTTTTCTCCAGAGTCAGTCTTATACTTCTTAGGTTCTTATATTTGCTTTATACAACTTACCACCATTCAACTATATTTCAAACTCATTAATAATTGAAACAAAGATAGAGCCAACCAATTCATATCCTTACCTAACCTGACCTGACCTGACCTAACCTAACCTGACCTAACCTAACCTGACCTTACCTAATCTGACCTAACCTAACCAAACCTGACCTTACCTAACCTGACCTAACCTAACCAAACCTGACCTGACCTAACCAAACCTGACCTGACCTAATCCGACCTGACCTAACCTAACCTAACCTAACCTAACCTAACCTAACCTAACCTGGGCAAACTACCGGGACCTAACATGGGCAAACTACTGGGAAATAACCGTGGTAAAGTACAGGAAATGACCGGGGCAAAATTTTGGGACCTAGCCGGATCTGGCAACACTGCTACAAAACATTAATTCTTTCAATAGATACCGTACCCATTATTTTATTGGTTTTCTCTCTCTCTCTCTCTCTCTCTCTCTCTCTCTCTCTCTCTCTCTCTCTCTCTCTCAATATTTTTTTGGTATGTAAATCAGTTAAAATAGACTATATGTATGTATGTATATGTTATTATTATTATTATTATTATTATTATTTTAATCTATTCTATTACTGTTTTTTAATACAAAGTTTTTACCTTTTTTTTCTTGCTAATTTATAACATTCTAAGACACTTTTCTTCAATGGTATTTTATTATCATCATCATCATCATTATCATCATCATCATCATCCATCATCATCATCATCATCATCATCATCATCATCATCATTATTATTATTATTATTATTATTATTCAGTAAACCTATCCTAACCTAATGTAATGTCAACAGAATTGGTCAGGTGCTAACCAGGTCATGGAAGAAGATAATGAAAGGTAATATATTATTATTATTATTATTATTGGTAAAAGTATAGAAGTAGTTCATTCACTATATTGTATATTTTAGTATCATTAACCACTATTTTGGACCATTCTAACACACTTTTCATCTATGGTGTTTCTCTGGGAGATGCCCCGTTTTAGAGATGTGCCCCATTTTACAAACATATTTTGGAAATTAATCTGACCTAACCTGACCTAGCCAGTAAATATTGAAAGAATTACCGTTATTGCATATGGGTTTTCTACCTTCATTACCCACTTATTTAGACAATTTTAAGACTAATTTTTTCTATGGCATTTCCTCCACAAATGCCCCATTTCCAAGATAGGGCATATTCAGATGGGGTATTTTGACATTAGCCTGACCTAACCTAACCTAACCTAACCTAACCACATCAGACTACTGGGACCTAACCTGGGCAAACTACCGGGACCTAACCGTGGTAAAATACAGGAAATGACCGGGGAAAAAAGTCTGAGGAAGTCTACTTACGTTACAACACATTTTCTGTGTTTACTACTGTCACCTGAAAAACTATGATTCTGTTTATTTTTTTGGTGATAAACTATGATTTATTTTTTTATTTTTTTAATGATAAACTGTATCGTTTTATATATATTTTTTTTTTGTGATAAACTGTTTCTTTCTTTCTTTCTTTTTGTGATAAACTGGGGTTTTTTTGTGTGTGTGATACTGTTTATTATTTCTTATGGTAATAAACTATACTTCTTTTTTCTTTTGGTGATAAACTATGCTTTTTTTATTTCTTTTTTGTGATAAGCTATACTTCTTTTTTTTTTTAATTTGTGATAAACTCTGCTTGTGTGTGTTTTTTTTTTTTTTTTTTTTTGGTGATAAACTATGCTGCTTTTTTTGTGATAAACGATGCCTACTATAATTATTTTTTTTTGTGATAAACTATGCTTCTTCTTTTTCCTTTTGGTGATAAATTATGTTTCTTTCTTTTTTTATATAAACTATGCTTCTTGTTTCTTTTTTTTGGTGATAAACTGTTTCTTTTTTTGTGTGCGATAAACTATGCTTTTTTTTTGTGTTAAACTATGCTTCTTCTTTTTTGGTGATAAACTATGCTTTTTTTGTGTGTGTGATAAACTATACTTTTTTTGTGTGTGTGTGATAAACTAGGCTTATAATTATTATTATTATTATTATTATTAATTTTTTTTAACTATGCTTTTTTGTGTGTGTGATAAACTAGGCTTATTATTATTATTATTTTTTTTTGTGATAAACTATCCTTTTCATTTGTGTGTGTGATAAACTATGCTTATTATTATTATCATTATTATTATAATTTTTTTTTTTTGTGATTAACTTTTTTGTGTGTGATAAACTATGCTTCTTTTTTTTTATATTTATTTTATTATTATTTTTTTTTTTTTGGGGGGGTTAGTCACTTAAAAGCCGGCACCTGATTGGCTGAACAACACAGGGCGCCCTAACTACATTTTTTCTAATGATTTCATACATTATTTTTTTAAATGCATAAACATACATACATATGATAATTGAGGGTAATAGATATTTTATTTAATAGTATTTTCTTAACATATTTATTTTCTGTTTATTTATCAGTATTTTCTTAACATATTTCTTTTCTGTGTATTTAATATTACTTTTTATATATATTTCTTTTCTGTTTATATAATAATACTTTCTTAACATACTTATTTTCTGTTTTTATAATAATGCTTTCTTAATATATATATTTTTTGTTTATATAATAATTTTTTAACATAATTTTTTCTGTTTATATAATAGTACTTTCATAACATGTTTATATAATAATATTTTCATAACATATTTCTTTTTTGTTTATTTGACAGTACCCCCAACATTTTTTTTTCTGATTCTGTAAAAATGTAGGGCGATTATCCTATAGTTGGCAACACTGATATTCTGCCGCGAGGTTGAAATGTCCAAAATGTAGGGCGATTCTCCTGTAGTTGGCAACACTGTGGTATCCAGCCCTAGATCAGTGTTGCCAGTGTCCAATGTTGCCAGCTGAGAGGGATTGCCACCTGACCATCTAGGTGAGTGACTGTGTTTGGGTTTAATTGTGTGTGTGTGAGTGTATGTGTACAGTACATAATATGTTCTTACCTATTTGTATCTTTACAGGATTGAATCAAGCTCGTAATGTCCCGTATTTTAAATCACAATTATCATATTTTTCTTTAAAGTTATGTATGTTTTTGACACACACCACTTGTTCTGGTAATTTGTTCCATTCGTCTATTACTCTATTTGGAAAGCTATATTTCTGTACATCTTAATCTCCTCTTCTTTTAATTAATTTCTTACTATGTCCTCTCATTGTAGGTATTCCTTGTTGACATAAGTTATATATATCTATCTTTTCTTTTTCTGTGACACATTTGTAAACCATAATCATATCACCTTTCTTTCATCTTTCTTCTAGTTTAGGTAATTTTAGTTTCGCTAGTCTTTCTTCATAGTGTGTGTGTACAGTACATAATATTATGTTCAAGTTCAAGTTCAAGTTCAAATATTTATTGCCATAGTATTTACAAAAAATTGGATTATAATAATGTATATAAAACGCATGGTAAGGTCTGCCGAGACGAATCTCATTAGCAGATCTAGATAATAAACTTAGTTTACAGCTTGTCCAGACAATATATACATAAAGGTTATGTCATAGTATTAACAGGAAACAAAGAATACACAACTCAGGAAAATATAACCATCAACAAAGACAACACAAACAAATTAGTAAGATACACAGTACCTGAAAATTCATTTATTACAATATCAGGTATGCAACAATAAAAACACACAAATACAGTATAATATCACCACCCAGAAACATAATATTTTAAAATTGAGTACAGTAAAGTAGCAAAAAATAAAGCAGTAATAAACATTTAGAATAATGGATCAACAAAATTAGTAAACTTAATATAAAACCAATCAACACTCAAACACACCACTAAAACAGAACAATATCACCACCAACAAACAATATATACCCCAAAAATGTAACTACAAAATTAGTAATATAAAACAAATAAAACACACAATCACATCAACAAAACAGCACAGAAACAAACGTAAAAAAAAAGAAAGAAAAAAAAAGAAACTACCAAACAGTATGATACATTTCAATGTAATACCGGGCAACAATACAACATTCAAAACATCACCTATATTTTGTAGCAAAATTTTATAGATAGCCTAAAGATTTTGCAGACTTAATATATATTTCTTTAATTTGAACTTGAAGCTATCTACAGAGCTTGACTGCAAACACATTTTTAAATCAAATGGTAGAGAATTCCACATGTTTGGGCCAATGCACAAAATACAATTATAGAATAATGTTGTTCTATAAGCAGGGCATAATAAATTTAATTGATTTCTTCTGGTATTTATATTGTGATTTTGTAATTTAAATAATTCATTATTAAAGTTACTCCTAATCAAACGAAAAATGCTGAGTATTACAAAATATTTATGCACTGAGTGAAAATTCATTAATTTTAAAGATTTAAAGATATATTCTGTAGAATCAAACTTTGCCTTGTATGTAATAACCCTTAGAACAGCCTTCTGAACCTTGGAGACATCATTAAGAAACGAGGGTCAGGTACAACCCCACACTGAGACACAATAAATGAGTTTGGAATAACATAAAGTATAATAAATTAATATCAAGGTTTCAGTTGTTAATTTATCACGAATACGATGTAAAATACCACATATTTTGGACACCTTTACACAGAGCCCACTGATATGCTGCTTCCAGTTTATGTGTTCATCAAGTACCACACCTAAAAATGTTGTTGACTGAACACGATCAACCACCACCACTCCATCCAGATATATAGGCGCTAGATCAATACTCAGGGATCTGTTTTGGAATACTAATAAGTGTGTCTTCTTGACATTAAGCTTTAATTTATTGACTGTAATCCACTTATTTATACTATGCAATTCAATGTTCAATTTACTGTGTAAGGATTCTAAATTTCTGTCTGTAGCTATAAAATTAGTGTCATCGGCAAAAAGTGTGAAGGTTATATTGTTACTAATGTTAGGTAGATCATTAATATAAATTAAAAACAATATTGGAACCAAAACAGAACCCTGAGGAACACCATTTTTTATCACTCCGAAATCAGAATACTTGTTACTACAGTAAACACACTGCTGTCTATTCAATAAATAACTCCTAAATAATTTAAGTGTGTGTGAGAGTGTGTGTGAGAGTGAGAGAGAGTGAAATAGAAAGAGTGAGAGAGAGAGAGAGTATGTGTATGTGTGAGAGAGAAATAAAAAGAGAGAGAAATATAAAGAGAGAAATAAAAAGAGAGAAATAAAAAGAGAGAGAAATAAAACGAGAGAGAGAGAAAGATTGTGAGAAAGAAAGAGAGAGAAAATAGAAGAGAGAGAGAGAGAGAGAGAGAGAGAGAGAGAGAGAGAGAGAGAGAGAGAGAGAGATAGAAATAGAAGAGAGAGAGAGAGAGAGAGAGAGAGAGAGAGAGAGAGAGAGAGAGAGAGAGAGAATTGAGTTACATTTTCCAGGACCATCTGAATACTGGAACCAAACTCCTTCCAGTTTCCAGAGGTTATTACTTCATTCCAGGAGGTGAGAGGCTGTGAGTGTGTGTGTGTGTGTGTGAGAGAGAGAGAAAGAGAGAGAGAGAGTGTATGTGTATGTGTGTATGTATAACCTCCCTCTCTATCTATCTATCTCTATCTATGTATGTATATATAATGTATGTATAACCTATGTATATATGTATAATCTCTGTATATATGTATTTTCCAGGTAAAGGTCAAAGGTTACCACTGCCACTCTGTATATCAGGTCAACACAAGTCAGTCTTCCATGACCTGTTCTGCAGTATTGCCAACTCACCCCTGCAGAGTCTGACCTTCCTTTACCCGTCGCTCTACCTGTCCGTCGGTGACCTCGTTTGCCTCGGCGACTGTGTCAGGAGGTCGAAGCATTTGACCCGACTCAAACTACCAAATCTGAAAAGTGTGAGTGAATTTTGGGCATTTTAGAAATAATTAGAGATAGTTAGAGAAAATTCCTGATAGCCAAAATTTCCGCCATAAAATTCTGTATATTGTCCTAAAATTTGAGTGAGATAGCTTTAAAATTGAGTGAGATAGAGAGAGTTAGAGTCAGGAGGTCGAAGCATTTGACCCGACTCAAGCTACCGAATTTGAAAAGTGTGAGTTAATTTGGGTGTTTTTTAAGTATTTTTAGGCATCTTAGGGAAAATTCGAGATAGCTAAAATTTCTGCCATAAAATTCTGTACATTGTGCTAAAATTTGAGAGAGATTGCTTTAAAATTGAGTGAGATAGAGAGAGTTAAAGAGAGAGATTCAAACTTGTGAATGTTAAATATGTGAGATATTTCTGTTTTAGAGATAATTAGAGATAGAAAAATTTCGTGATAGCCAAAAATTCCGCTATAAAATTTTGTATATTGTGATAAAATTTGAGAGATAGCTCTAAAATTGAGTGAGATAGAGAGAGTTAAAGTGATAGATTCAACCTTTTCAATCTAAAAAATGTGTGTTATTTTGGGCATTTTAGAGATAATTAGAGATAGTTAGAGAAAATTTGAGATAGCCAAATTTTTCTCTATAAAATTTTGTATATTGTCCTAAAATTTGAGAGAGATAGCTTTAAAATTGAGTGAGATAAAGAGAGTTAAAGTGATATAGAGATATTATTATTATTATTATCATTATTATGTCTCTCTCACACTAATTAAAAAAAAAAAAAAATCTCTCTCTCTCTCTCTCTCTCTCTCTCTCTCTCTCTCTCTCTCTCTCTCTCTCTCTCTCTCTCTCTCTCTCTCTCTCTCTCTCTCTCTCTCTCTCTCTCTCTCTCTCTCTCTCACACACACACTAATTTAAAAAAAAAAATTCTCTCTCTCTCTCTCTCTCTCTCTCTCTCTCTCTCTCTCTCTCTCTCTCTCTCTCTCTCTCTCTCTCTCTCTCACACACTAATTAAATATAAAAAAAAATCTCCTCTCTCTCTCTCTCTCTCTCTCTCTCTCTCTCTCTCTCTCTCTCTCTCTCTCTCTAAATAAGAACACTAATTCTCTCACACCTCTCTCACTCCACTCTCACTATTTGAAGACTCTCACACACTCTCACACGCCTCTCAGTCCTCTCACACACACACTATCTATCTATCCAAAAAATACATATATTCTCTCTCACACTTCTCCCAGGCCTCTCACTCCACTCTCATTATTTGAAGACTCTCTCACACACTCTCACTCACTCTCACACTTCTCACACACACTCACATGCCTCTCACTCACTCTCACACTTACTCTCACACCTCTCACACACTAAATAAACCCTATACTCTCTCTCTCTCTCTCTCTTTCATTAACTCTCACACACCTCTCTCACACCACTCTCACACCACTCTCACTACAGATAGAGTCCCACATGACCACTCTCACTCACTCTCATACACTCTCACACTATCTATCTATCCAAAAAAAAACATTTATTCTCCTCTCTCTTACATTAACTCTCTTTAAAGCTCTCTCACACCTCTCTCACACCACTCTCACTACAGATAGAGTCCCACATGACCATTCTCACTCACTCTCATACACTCTCACACTATCCATCTATCCAAAAAAAACATTTATTCTCTTATCTCTTACATTAACTCTCTCACACCACTCTCACTCACTTTCATACACTCTCACACTATCACTCTCTCTCACACCTCTCTCACTCCACTCTCACTATTGGAAGACTCTCTCACACATTTTCATACACTATTACATGCCTCTCACACTCTCACTCCCTCTCACACTCACTCTCACATTAATTATCTATCCAAAAAACCCCAAATTCTCTCTCTCACTCAAACTAAATTTCCGAAAAACCACTATATTCTCTCTCTCACACCTCTCCCACGCCTCTCACACCTCTCACACACCACTCCCACTCACTCTCACACCCTCTCACTACAGATAGAGTCCTACATGCCCATTCTTACTCACTCTCACACCTCTCACTCACTCACACACTATCCATCTATCAAAAAACCCCATATATTCTCTCTCACACCTCTCTCACTCCACTCTCACTATTTGAAGACTCTCT
>JAWQEG010002832.1:132500-145000 GCA_033782935.1 Petrolisthes cinctipes | reverse complement strand
TAACACACTTTAATATTAAACACACTCTGATTAGATTAAGATGAGATGAGAAGGTCTAATATAATAACACACTCTTATATCGAACTCTGATATAATAACACACTCTAATGTAAAAAGCACTCTAATAACACTTAAATAATAACTAATCAAATAACACACTCTAATATTAAACAGACTGATTATTTAAAGAGGGGAGACTTTATAAGGTTATAACGCACTCTGATGTAATAACACACTCTAATGATGCATACTTTATGAAAAGGTGATAACACACTCTAATTTGGTTAAGGGAGATATTTTATGAGATGATAGCACACTCTAATTAGGTAACACACTCTAATATTAATCTCTCTCTGATTATGTAAAGCAAGGATAATTTTATAATAACACACTCTAATAGTTAGGTTAAGGGGGAATATTTTATGAGGTGGTGATGACGCACTCTAATATAATAACACACTGATTATGTGAATAGGGGATAATTTTATAACACACTCTAATCCTAATGATGACACACTCCAATATAATAACACACTCTGATTATGTGAATAGGGGATAATTTTATAACACACTCTAATCCTAATGATGACACACTCTAACTCACTCTAATAAGGATTCAATTTAACACACTCTAATGTTTGGGTAGCATTTTAATAACGCACTCTGGGTAGGTAAAGAGGGTATATATATTTTATAGGACTATAATAACGCACTCACCCACACATTCAATGACGCACTCAATTAAAAAGACATTCACTCAACGCACTCAAATGAGGCAGATGGTGACGCACTAAACACACCCGCTTACTTTAGATAGAGATTGAGTGCGTTTATAGAGTAGTGAGAGAAACGCACTCAAATTGTAACACACTCTAAAACACACTCAAATTGTAGGTAAAGTGAGTGTGTGTGCGTGAGAGAAATTTTTTAAAGACAGTAATAATAATAATAATAATAATAAAAAATAATAATAAAAATAATAATAATAATAATTATAAAAATAATTAAATAAAAAATAATAATAATAATACAGTGTTGCTAGATGCTTGTCTCCTGGAAAGAAAATGAAATGCAGTGTTGCCAAGTAAATAATAATAATAATAATAAAACATTCCAGAAATTTATACATATATATTTATAAGTAATTTACATATTAATATTTACAATTTATATTTACATGATTATTTTTATAAAAAAATTTACATATTAAATATTTTTTCAACTTATATATATATATTTACATTGAGAATTTACATAGAATTTACATAGGTATAATTTACATATTATTTACAAGAATTTACATTCAGAATTTACATAGAAATTACATATTAATTACAAGAATATACATATTAATTACAAGAATTTACATATTAATTACAAGAATTTACATAATTACAAGAATCTATCTATCTATCTATCTATCTATAGCTCCGACGCCTCGTTCCCTCCGGGAAATCCTCCCAAGGGGGTGGCCACGGCAGAAGTGTCTCCAGTTCTCCCTGTTCCAACACTCCCTCCTTACTTGTTCAAGCCCTACTCTACCCCTCATGTTTCTCTCCTTTACATACTCTTCCACTCTGTTCTGCCATCTGACCGGTGGTCTGCCTCTCACACCAGGTCCTACAACTTCACTTCCATACACCTTCTTTACAAATTCCTCGCCTTGCATTCTCTCTACATGTCCAAACCATCTCAATGTATTATGTTTCACTCTCTCAACCACTCCACACTCAATACCAATTGCCTTCTCACTCATACCACATCTCTCATATACACTCTCATTACTTTCTCCATCCCATCTAGTAAGTCCACATGCTCCTCTCAAGTAACTCATTTCCACAGCACCTATTCTAGACTGATGAGCCCTACTCTATGTCCATGTCTCCGACGCATATGTCAGTGTTGGCAGGATTATACTATTTCGTAGTCCCCTTTTCACTTCCATACTCACACTTCTACCCTTCATAATCCTCCCCTGTGATCCTATGACCTGTCTACCCTTCACTGCTCTCTCCCTAATTTCTCCTTCCATACTTCCATGTTTACACATAACTGTACCCAGGTACTTAAACTCCTTCACTTCCTCCATCCTCTCACCCCTCAGAGTTATCTCACACTTCGTCCCAGTTGGTACAGCCACTCTATAAGGTGTAGCAAAGTCAATCACTTCAGTTTCTGCTCTTTCAAATACCATCACTTTACTTTTACCCACATTCACCTTCAGTTTCCTTCATTTACACACAGACTGAAATTCGTCCACCACTCTCTGTAAATTCCTTTCATTCTCAGCCATCAACACAGTGTCATCCGCAAACAAACTTGCCACCAGGGACCAGTTTGCTTCATTCAGCCTCAACTTCACCCCCAGACCATTCACTTTGGCTTTCACCTCTCTCATACAACCATCCATATATATATTGAACAACCATGGTGACATAACACACCCCTGTCTCAGCCCTACACTAATATTAAAACTCTCACATGCTTTTGCATCTGCATAAAAAGCCTCAATGCCTTTCAGCAAAGGCCCCCAAACACCATAAATTCTCAACACCTCTGTCATAGCTTTCCTATCAACTCTATCGTATGCCTTCTACAAGTCCATGAAGGCAGCATACAACTTCTTACCCTTCCCAATATACTTGTCCACTATTGATTTTAATGCAAATATTTGGTCCACACATCCTCTACCCCTTCTGAACCCTCCCTGCTCCTTACTAACTTTATTCCCTGTTACTTCAATCAGTCTTTCAGTCAGAACCTTCCCGTAAACCTTCCCCGGTACACTAAGAAGGCTTATTCCCCTATAGCTACCACACTCATCCTTACTTCCCTTCCCCTTATACAAAGGTACAATTATGGCTCTCCTCCAATCCTCTGGCACCTCTCCCGGCCTCCAGGCCAATGTACATATAAGCAACATCCACTCCACCACTACCTCCCCCCCACACTTTAACATTTCCGCAGTTATCCCATCCACCCCTGGTGCCTTTCCCATCTTCAACTTTCCTATTGCTTTCCTAACCTCTTCCCTTCCTAATTCTCCCTGTACATCCTGTCGTCTACCACCTGCCTCCATCCCCATGCATGTCACCACCGCCTCCCCTCCCGTCCCCCCATTCATCAACCGATCAAAATGCCTCTTCCACACTTCTTTCACTTCCTCACTTCTACTCACTAACTTCATCTTCTCTCTTCATTCTCACACTTCCAGACTTTCCTTCTCCTCTTTCTCTTTTAACTTCCTTCCAGAATAATTTCTTGTTCTCTTTAAACTTTTCACTCAGCTTCATACCAAACTCCTCATCCACTCTCCTTTTACTCTCACTCACCATCCTTTTCACTTGTCTCTTACACACATTATATTCTCTTTTCCATCTCTCTCTCACTTCTTCCGGCACATTCCTCTGTAGTGTTCTCCGATATGCCTTCCTCTTATCCTCTACAGCATCTTTCATTTCTTCTGTCCACCAAGCACTCCCTTTCTTGCCCCTCTTCTGTATTTTATATCCTACTACCTCTGCTGCTGTCCTCAAAACTATCATCTTAAACATTTCATACACCGCATTCACTCCCACTCCCTCCCCTATCCCCATCCTTACATCCCCCAGCACCTCACCCACCCTCCTCTTATATTCCTCCTTATACTCTTTTACATCTAATTTCCCACTAGCCACCTCCCTCTTATTCCTCACCCCTTCATCCCTCCTACTATACTCCCACTTAACCCTAACCTTCATCCTCACCAACACCGCAAAATGGTCGGAGCAATGGACCATTCCTCTCACCACTTTTGCGTCATACACATCCTTCCTCAACCTTTCATCCACTGCCACATAATCAATCAAACTCTTCTGCTCTCCTCTCTCATCCCTTCTCTTCCATGTATACCTGTGGATCATCTTGTGCTGAAAGAAGGTGTTCGCCAAGAACAACCCCCTCTCAGCACAGACATCCACCAGATACTCACCATTCTCATTTGTTCCTTCTACACCTCATTTACCCACAATATTCCCCATTTCCTCACCTCCCACCTTTCCATTCATGTCTCCCATCATCACTACTCTCCTTCCATTATCAATTCCTCTCAGACATGTATTCAACTCTTCCCAAAACACTCTCATCTTCTCTCTCCCCTTCTTACTCTTTTCATTCACTGGTGCATAAGCACACACCCAAGCATACTTCACCAAGCCAATCTTTCCAGTCATCCATACTATTCTTGACCCATTCCACCCATGTCCATCCACTCCCTTCCACACCCACGGAGACACCAACAGCGCACACCCTTCCTTCCCTCTTCCTTTACTCTTTTCATTCATACCCGTCCATACTACTCCTCCCTCCATTCCCTCCCACAGTCCACTCTCCCTTCCTTCCTGACACTCAACCACTCCACATCCTTTCACGTGTGTCTCCGTCACTCCCATCACATCCACTCTTCCTTTCTTAAAACATTCTACAATCTCTCGCCTCTTGGTCCCATCCGTTATTCCATTCACATTCACAGCTACCACTCTCATACAATCCCTCTTCCCTACTCCCTCTACAGGGCAACCCGGAGACTCCCCCCCCCACCAGTAGCCATAGCTGTCCACTCCCCCATTGGGGGGCCACTGATGGCTGGCAAGGCCAATGCAGTGCTCATTCCCGGAGGGACACGGGCCGTCGGCATTGTCAAAAGCTAAAAACAAGGTCATAAATTTAAAAGAAATTATCACAAAATATAAAAACATTTAGTCATAGAAATTAAAATCTTAAAAACACTAAAATACAATAAAAATACAATAAAAACCTTAAAACCTATATGTGGGGGAAGCTAGGTCTCACCCCCACACCACCTTCCCCTTTGGCTCCACCTCCTGAATGGATAAAAACTAGATTTACATTAAAGATTTACATAATTATTTACACAGGCATAATTTACCTATTTACATTATTAATTTGCATAGAATTTATGTGAATTTACATTAATTTATGAGGTTGTATTTACATTAAGAATTTAAATGAATTTACAAGGAATTTACATAGGTTGTGTTTTTATGAATATTTTACAAAGAAATTACAAGGGATTTGTATGAGTAATTTACATTAATTTATAAGTGATTTACATAGGTATAATATACATTAATTTATAAGAAATTTACATAGAATTTACATTATTATTTACAAAGAATTTACATTTATACATTCCTGAGATTTACATTAATTTACATAATATTAACATTAAGAATTTCTATGAATTTATATAAGTGGTTGTGTTTACATAAATAATAAATAATTTTAAATAATAATAATAATGTGTTTTATTTTTGCATATGTATGAATGTATGCATATTAATAATAAAGTTTTAAATTTTATTAATTATTTATATATTAAAAGTTTCAATTTTCATAATAGAATAAAATAGTTTCCCCTAAATAAATATAATAAAATAGTCAACCTTAAAAATAATAAAAATATACACGTTTTCTGTGATGTAAAAATTATGTTTATAAATTAAAATGGTTCCCCCAATAATAATTAAAAAAATAAATTAGTTACCCTTGAAAGTTATACTAAAAATCTACGTTTTCTATGATATAAAATATATAAATTAAAATAGTTTTCCTAATTATAAAAAATAAAATAGTTATCCGTAATCAATAAAGAAAATAGTCAGACTTAAAAATAAAAAAAATAAAAAAGTTTTCTATGATACGTATGTAAATTAAATTAGTTTCATTAATTATAGAAAAATGAAATAGTCATACTTAAATAATAAAATAAAATATTTTCTCATAAAAACAAAAAAAAAATAGTTTCCCTTGAAAATAAAATATAATAGTTATCCCAAAAATTTATGAAACAACTAACATTTTCTATAAGGGAAAATACCTGTATAAATTAAAATAATTACCTTAAAAAATAAAATAAAATAGACTACCTGTTAATATTTCACAATCAATACATTTTCTATAATATAATCATCAAAGAAAACCAAATAATATAAATAAAATCTACGGGAATTGTTGGCCAGACTTAAAAAAAAAAAAAAATTAGCCTTGGGGCAAATTTTTCGTCAAAATCTACCATAAAAGTCTACGGGAATTTCAATAAACTCTACGGAATTTGCACGCCACCTAAAACTGCCCCTTAACTTTTTATAATTGTTTCCCTAAAATAGTTAAAGTTTTCTTTAATGGAACATGTTGGTTTTCTATGATGCTAAAAGTTTAAGGTATACTATTATTTATTTTATAATTAATTTTTCACCAAAAATTTGCCACAAAAATCTACGGGAATTTCACTAAACTCTACGGGGTTTGCACGCCACCCAAAACAGGTCTCTAACTTTTTATACTAGTGTACCCTTTCTGACTAACGTTTTTTTTGGTGGTAGTAAGAATTGCTTTTCTATGGTGTTTTAAGAAAAGGGTAGACTATTTTATTTTTAATATTATTTTCTTAGCTTATGATTTGCTGGTAAATAAATATTCAATTATTTTCATTATTTTATTTTAATTTCCATACATATTTTTATTTATATACATACATACATAGGGTCATAATGAAAGGATAATAATTTATATATTATTTTTATTATAATTATTATTATTGTTATTTGATATAAATTTTTAATACATATAATATTACATAAATAATAAATATTAAAATAATTAAAATAATAATAATAATAATAATAATGAAATTATATAGAAAATAAATATACAGAAATTTTAATAAAAAAAAAATATATTAATAAAAAGAATATAAATATAAATTATACAGAAAAAAATACAGAAAATTATGTATTAAATTATACATAATACAAATAAATATACATAAATTAATATATACATAATTTTTAATACATAACTTTAATACATAATTCATAAATATACATAATACTGTATTTAATTATACATACATATATGGATATCTTTGGTATTAATATACATACATACATACATACATTCTTCTAAACATATACATACATACATATCTTTGGCATTAATATATATACATATTCATACATACATACATCTATACATATATACGTACATATCTTTGGCACCAATATACACATTCATACACATACATAAAAACATACATACATATCTTTGTCATTAATACATCTATTCATACATACACATACATATACATACATATACCACACACATACATAAACATACATATATACACACACACACATACATAAACATACATATACAAACACACATACATAAACATACATATACAAACACACATACATAAACACACATATACATACACACATACTTAAACATACACACATACATATACATACACACATAAAACACACATAAAAACATACATACAAACATACATATCCTTGGCAATAATTCATATACATACATAAATATACATATTACATAAATAATACTGTATTTATTTATACATATAAATAATATTCCTAATACATAATTTATTTAATACATAAATATACATACATACATATTATCTTTTGCACTAATATACACAAACACACACATACATACATACACCAGTGTTTCCACTTTAGGGTAAAATACCCCATTTTAGGGGAATTGGACCCTTGTTAGGGTAAAACCTAGGGTAATGCTAAAAAAGGCAAAATCTAGGGGAATTGGAGAATTTTTGGGATATATTTCCTATTTTCTAGGGGATTTTGATAATTTACATAGCAGTTTCAATCTTGGTTTGAAGATGGGAGAAGTGGAATATTTGTACAAGGGAAGTAGTAGAGTTCACATTAAAATGGGGATATGCAGTAATTTTCTTTCACTATTTTATTTATTATTTATTTTTATTATTTATTTATTTTTATTATTATTATTATTATTATTTTGTGTGTGTGAGACAGGCAAATCCAAATTGCAACAGCCTGCCGTGCCAGAGCAGCCAGAGTCAGTGAGTGCAGACGCAGTACAGTGTGTGAGGATCGGTCAGCGGATGGCGGCCTGGAATATTTAGTTATTTACACGTGAACGCTACTTGTCCTCAGACGACTGAATCTGAGGGAAAGCCGATAGTGTTTGTGTCAGCTTTATTCAGGTAAATAATTATAATTAGCACTTTGTAATATATCAATAAGGTCGAAAACAAATAGTGAATTTACCACTTCCGTTAAATTTTTTGAAATTTTTTGATACTCAGTAATATACAGTGATAATATTCATTCACAGACAACGTCACTATCAGTTCTAAATGATCTATAACGTGTTAAAATATATAAATTCGCCGTAGGATACCAGTACCATGATGGTGCAGGGATGAAAACCGAGACATAAGTGAATTTAAGTGCTTTGCTCCAAATTGCCAATATCTGGCCCAGTATCTAACGTTACATTATGAAGCCTTAATTCTTGATCATTGTTTTCCTATCCAAAATCTAACCAAAACATACCTATTTTTCTGTAATAACAAGCAAATCTAATTTCAGTGCAGGGTACTGCTTATAATTACACTGTACTGGTAGTTTTTTTCCATAATCATATCAATTTTTGTACTGGTAACGTGCCTTTGATTCAGACCCTAAGACATCAGAGTCTCCCTAAGTTCTCAGGATGGTTAAAAAAATCTCCAAGATCAACATCTCTTAGGCATCTAGCATATTGCAGTATATGTAACTCAGACATTCAATGTAGCAAATCAGACATTATGAGACACGCATCCAGTCAGAGCCACAAAAATCTTTCATTGCAGCATGCAAATAATTCATCTCTCGCCAGCTTCATATTCAGTAATGATACATTAGACAAGTCTGCCAAGAAAATTGAACTGAAACTTTGTGCTTTCTTAGCGGAAAATTACCTACCTATTTCATTGTGTGAACCCTTGTTGTTGTTGTTAATTAACAAATTTATTTCCTAATCAAAATGCCCTGAAACATGTCTGTCTGGGAAAACAAAGGGCATCAAATGTCATCCGCCAGGTCTTTGGGATACACACACACCTATACACTCCGATACATATACACACACACACACACACACTCCGATACACACACACACACACATACACACTCCGATATACACACACACACATACACACTCCGATATACACACACACACGCTGTTGTTGTTGTTGTTGTTTTTGAGGGTTTACAGCATATAGGAAATGTAAGACTATGTAACTGCAATACAACATTATTATTATTATTATTATTAGGTTTGTTGTTTTGTAATGTAAGACTATGTAACTGTAAAACAACATTATTATTATTATTATTTGGTTTGTTTTGTTATTGTAAGACTACGTAACTACAATACAACATTATTATTATTATTATTATTATTATTAGGTTTGTTGTTTTGTAATGTAAGACTATGTAACTGCAATACAACATTATTATTACGGTTATGCTTCCACAATCACCCAGTTTGCGCAGGTATGATTGATAATGTACGGAGGCCTTCAGAATGTAAATATAAAGCACTTGAAGGAGATTAAAAAAAAAAACAATTGATTATTATCCACCCACACACACACCACGTACGGTTATGCTTCCACAATCACCCAGTTTGCGCAGGTATGATTGACAGTCTATGGAGGCCTTTAGAATGTAATTATAAAGCACTGGCAGGAGATTGAAAAAAAAAAAAGACAATTGATGATTATCCTGCCTGATCACACGTGCCCGGGCCTCAACAAGTGAAGTGACTGACTGACTGACCCAGTGTTGCCAGGCCTACATCCTTGACGAAATGTCCCTAACTTCACCAGGCAGCAGTAGAAGAATATCCCCTTTTTTTTTTTTGGCCTCAATAATTCTTTTTTCCTGTTTAGTTACTCTTGAATATCGACGGTAATTTTGGTATTTTATCGACAGGTAGAAATGTTCCTGTTTATTCTTGAACATTCTTTATATAATTTCCCTTTGTTGTGGACTTCCCTTTGTTGTGGTACAATTAAACGAGTCTTCCCCATCAGCTGTTTAGATTTCTACGTCACAGTGCATGTCTGATCATATTTTATTATTATTATTATTATTATGTTATTATTATTATGTTATTATTATTATTATGTTATTTATTATTATGTTATTATTATGTTATTATGTTATTATTATGTTATTACCCTCCACACTCACACGTATAGATTAATTATTGACCACAAGGCTTTTACGATAATTATTACACAGTACATTAACAAATATTTAGATTCTTTATATAGATATATATAAGGGGAGATTCTTTAATTTGTTGGTGATTGAATTGGAAGCTAGGTGTCCGATTCCTCCAAACTCTACCACGAAACAGATCCCCTATTGAATTAAGCCTCAAACACTATTAAAATAAAAAAAAATTATGTAGATGGTGAGGTGAGTAATGCAATCCCATGAACAAGTCCAAATTTAACTCTGAGGTGAATAATTATATATACAGGGTCCACTTTTTTTTTACCTTCCCTCGTCACCACCCACTACCCAGTTCACCCACCTAACCACCCACCACCAACCCGTCCACCCACCTACCCACCACCACCAACCAGCCCGGCGGACTTGCCCACCCACCCAACACCAACCCCACCTACCCACCATCACCAACCAGCCCACCCACCTAACCACACACCAACCCGTCCGCCCACCCACCTACCCACCCAAATTGAGAGATAAATATAACCATGTCCTGAATATAAATAACAAATAACTGATATAAGAGGGTTATTTAGTTGATCAGTATACTGTATTTTATTTTTATATTATTTATTTATTTTTTTTCCTCTGATTTTATTTTGTTTTATTTTATTTTTTTCCCCGATTTTTTCTTTTATTTATTTATTTTTTTTCATTATTTTTTCCCTGATTTTAATTTATCTTATGTTTATTTTTATATATTATTTTTTGCCTAATTTTATTTTATTTATTTCCTCACTCAGCTTTAATGCAGGATTTAGAGATGAAGGAAATTTTGGATTATGAGAGGATATATTATATGTCTATATATATATATATATATATATATATATATATATATATATATATATATATATATATATATATATATATATATATATATATATATATATATATATATATATATATATATATATATATATATATATATTTTTTTTTTTTACATTTATTTTATACGATAAGATGTGATTCAGATAATTATTTCTCTCTCCCTCTCAACTTTGATGCAAGATTGAGTAATAAAGGATATATTATATACATATTTTTTACATATATTCTATACCACGATGTGTGATTGATTAATTTAAGGATGAAAAAGACCGACCTAGGCCTGAAAGACTTTGTAACACAAAGGAGAAGGTGATAGATAGAGAGATAAGACAGTAAACACCAAGGAAATAGAAGGAAAGGAGGGACAGTAAACACCAAGGAAATAGAAGGAAAGGAGGGACAGTAAACACCAAGGAAATAGAAGGAAAGGAGGGAGAGTAAACACCAAGGAAATAGAAGGAAAGGAGGGACAGTAAACACCAAGGAAATAGAAGGAAAGGAGGGACAGTAAACACCAAGGAAATAGAAGGAGAGGAGGGAGAGTAAACACCAAGGAAATAGAAGGAAAGGAGGGACAGTAAACACCAAGGAAATAGAAGGAAAGGAGGGAGAGTAAACACCAAGGAAATAGAAGGAAAGGAGGGACAGTAAACACCAAGGAAATAGAAGGAAAGGAGGGAGAGTAAACACCAAGGAAATAGAAGGAAAGGAGGAACAGTAAACACCAAGGAAATAGAAGGAAAGGAGGGACAGTAAACACCAAGGAAATATAAGGAAAGGAGGGACAGTAAACACCAAGGAAATAGAAGGAAAGGAGGGACAGTAAACACCAAGGAAATAGAAGGAAAGGAGGGAGAGTAAACACCAAGGAAATAGAAGGAAAGGAGGGACAGTAAACACCAAGGAAATAGAAGGAGAGGAGGGAGAGTAAACACCAAGGAAATAGAAGGAAAGGATGGACAGTAAACACCAAGGAAATAGAAGGAAAGGAGGGACAGTAAACACCAAGGAAATAGAAGGAAAGGAGGGACAGTAAACACCAAGGAAATAGAAGGAAAGGAGGGACAGTAAACACCAAGGAAATAGAAGGAAAGGAGGGACAGTAAACACCAAGGAAATAGAAGGAAAGGAGGGACAGTAAACACCAAGGAAATAGAAGAAAAGGAGGGACAGTAAACACCAAGGAAATAGAAGGAGAGGAGGGACAGTAAACACCAAGGAAATAGAAGGAAAGGAGGGACAGTAAACACCAAGGAAATAGAAGGAAAGGAGGGACAGTAAACACCAAGGAAATAGAAGGAAAGGAGGGACAGTAAACACCAAGGAAATAGAAGGAAAGGAGGGAGAGTAAACACAAAGGAAATAGAAGGAAAGGAGGGACAGTAAACACCAAGGAAATAGAAGGAAAGGAGGGACAGTAAACACCAAGGAAATAGAAGGAAAGGAGGAACAGTAAACACCAAGGAAATAGAAGGAAAGGAGGGAGAGTAAACACCAAGGAAATAGAAGGAAAGGAGGGACAGTAAACAC
>JAWQEG010002832.1:32500-122500 GCA_033782935.1 Petrolisthes cinctipes | reverse complement strand
ATAGATTTTTTTTTGGCTCAAACAGTATACAGGTGTTCAGTGACGTATGACTGCAGCTTACACTTGTGATCTATCATGTAATTCGTTATTAAACCTTGCGAATACCCTAGGAGGGAGAGGCTGGTGCCAGTTGGCGCCAAAAGGCAAAAACAAAATTGATTATGACGCTTGGGTTGTAAGTTAGCCATAAAACTAACCATGGGATATTCTTTATAATAGTCTAATAATAATAATCAACTTCGGTTTGCAACATATACTATATTGAATACGGCATTTCTCGAGACCTAACCTAAGTGACACTTGGCAATTATTGCCATGGTAGACTCTGGAGGGAATTTTTTAAGTTAGGAAAGGCATATGATCGACTCACACACTTCAAATGTTATGGTCTGAAGTGCACTCATTCTTCTTAGCACCCACGTACAGTCTGTCAATGATGCACGTACCCCACCCTCGTTCAGTTACTCACAGTTTTAGCTGGTAAAATCTGGAGTAGAAAGCAGGGGTATCTTACAGCAGATATTAGATGGACCAATCACAATTACTGTAAGATAACCCTGCTTACTACTCCAGATTTTACCAGCTAAAACAGCGAGTAACTGAGCGAGGGTAGGGTACGTACATCATTGACAGACTGTACGTGTTTTAGACACCTTGCACCTACGTCATCAGCGTCGTCTGCTAAGCAGTGCAGACAAAAGTCTGTGAGATGGGGAATACGCGTGTAACTGGAGGAAGTGCAGTGACCAGCAGAGCTAATTCATAATGGTTTACTCGTGTGTGGCGGTCGGATGCACAAATAGGAAGAAACCAGGATGCACGCTGTCTTTTTATCGATTCTCAAGTAATACACATGAAAAACATGTGGATTGTTGCAGTGAAGAGAGAAAACTGGCAGCCAACTGCGAATATTATAGGCTATGCAGTCAACATTTTATCTCGGGTGCTTACTGTTGAAAAGAGTCCTTTATTATGTATAGAGACCTTTATTTAGGATTAGAAGGAGTAGTTTGAGACTGAATAAGAATTTTATTTCATTCAGAATTTACTAGAGTGTAGTAGTAGGACCTATCATTAATTTTAACATTCTTGAAGTTAGTGATGAAAGTCAATGAAATATTGATGGGGCTAGTTCTAATAGGTAGTTAGCTACTCAGTACACTTGGGTATTCTGTGATGTCAGTGCTACAAATGGCCCTATTTAAAGGTCAACTTCAGCTTCTGTCAGTGGGGCAGGAAAGTTCTAATAATTAATAATATAGAATACCTCCTGACTCTAAGTGACACTACTCACGAATTACAATGATGATTCTTCACCAAATGAGTTGTGGGAGTTACGAAATACGATAGCAGTATGGTTTTATCCTACATAGCCTAACTGACGAGTACACCAGCCACTCCTTCCTCCCTCGATTTATGTAAAATCATTGCTTGTAAAGTTGATCTATTTTCCTCTATTCTTGTATTGGTGTGTACTGAAGATGGGTGGTGGTGTGCAATGAATGTGTTCCAACACTGTTACTAAAATTATCACCCATTTTCTGACTATGGTACACTATAGACAGACAGGTTTCTGCTCGTCAATTCTCCTGTATAATGTTCAGAAAATTTTATTTCAGTGTTGTTCATCAAAAGATAGTAAAATCTGATCATTTACATATGTATATCTTCCACCAACAGTTGGCCATGATTATCAAGGAAGAAGAGAAGTGAAGCGAAGACGGCTTGAAGCTATAGACCTGGATCATGACATATCCATACCAGAAAGTTTATCTATCTATATACAGGGTATTGTTGAATTTTGTGATATGTCTACAGGGGACAAGACCAGTAGCCAGCAGTCCAGCGACATGGGAGATAGGAGGACAATCCCCAGGGCTGTACAGAAAAGGAGGGCAGACAGACAGACTGACAGAAAGAAAATATACAAGACATTTAGACGGACAGTGAGACACAATGACAGAACACCTGTCACAGGAGTGGAAGACAGTGGGAGCGAAGGTAGTGCAGGGACTTTAGAGACGTTAGACAGCCAGGATCACCACATATCTATAGCTGAAAGTGACAGTGGTAAGTACTTCATCAAAATAGTTTATCAACTTTACTTGAACCTCACAGGCTCACACTTCACATCTGTTCAGTATTTGAATTTTAACAAAAGCATATTACTTTAAAAAAAAAAAAGTATCTCTACAATATTCTTTTTCCATTTTTATTTAGAATACCATTATTGTTATGGTGAATGCCATTCATCTATTTACTTTATATACTGTAAGCTATATTTTCTTTCAGAATTTTATTCAGAAAACCAAATTACCACTAGTGTATCATTATATACCAGATATATTGTATTATATATTGTTTAGAATTATTGTAGTTTTGTACTCTATGCTAAATTTTGATGAGTAATATCCTCATATACTCATTCTCAAACCGCGGATGTGGATGTTGCTTGCATTGCTAATGCAGATGTGGATATGGATATTTATGCACTGCCAATGTGGATTTTTTTTATAATGTGGATATCTGATACTTCTCTGTATATACACACATATACACATAGCCTATCTATAAATATGTATGCATATATTCTATCTATCTATCAATCTATAGCTCTGATGCCTAGTTCTCTCAGAGAACTCCCTCCAAGAGGTTGGCCACAGCAGAAGAGTCTCCAGTTTTCCCAGCTCCGGCACTCCCTCTTTACTCCTCATATACTCCCACTCTGTTCTGCCATCAGACCAGTGGTCTGCTTCTCACACCGGGTCGCATTTTCCCGAAGTTTAACTGGGTATGTGCCATAGGAGAAATTAGAGCCAATCACAGCCCGAGTTGACTTCTCGTTGTGCCAGACGTTCCCCACTCATGAGAGAGAGAGAATATATATATGTATATATATTATAAAAGAGAGGATAGAGAATTACTACTATACATAGGAAAAGAGAATAGAGCGTCACTACTAATAACAATGCAGAAGAACAAAAATGTATGACACCAAAGAGGTGCTGATGTACAGGCGAAATCGCACTGCAGAGATTCCATTTTACCATATTAAACATCTTCATTTTGCACCACGTCCATTTCTTTCTTATCTTCTAATCTAATTTCTCAAATGAAATATACCCTAACATACTTACATGAATGCTTCATAGGATAAATTAAAACCAATCCACTTGAGTGTATAGTTACTTTGGTTAGCCAATCAAACGACGAATCAAACAATCCCCTCACTCTTTCCTCTTGATAATTATTATAAAATACTCCATGGCTTCTTCCTCTTTCCTTGTGTGCGTATGCGTGTTTATTTTAATGCAAATAAATCATTTGGTTCGTGAGTGTGATTATGGTAAATTACAGTATTTGGTTCTTATACATTTTTCTGAAAATATTGTACAAGGAGACTCGTCTTGGTAGAACGAACACTCTCTTTCTCTCTCATGAGGGGCTCTACGTTAATTTTAGCACGTTTGTATCATAGTAGTAATTAATTCCCTATCCTCTCTTTTATAATCTATCTATCTATCTATATTTCTATCTTCTCTCTTATCTCGTCCTACACTCTCTCTCTCTCTCTCTCTCTTTTCTCTTCTCTTCTCTCTCTTTCGAATGAGTTGTACTGTACGTCTGGCACACCGAGAAGTATACTCGGGCTGTGATTAGCTCTAATTTCTCCTATGGGACATACCCAGTTATAGTTCGGGAAAATGCCACCGGGTCCCACAACTTTACTGCCATAAACCTACTTTGCAAACTCCACACCTTGCTTTCTCTCCACATGTCCTAACCACCTCAATGTACAGTTTAGGCTTCACCCTTTCAGCCACTCCACACTCAATACCAAAAGCCTTCTCACTTATACCACGTCTCTCGTACACACACTCATTACTTTCTCCATCCCACCTGGTAAGGACACATGCTTCTCTCAGCTAACTCATTTCCACAGCACCTATTCTAGACTGGTGAGCTCTATTCCATGTCCACATATACACCTTATGATAATTAGAGCTATGTCGGTAGGTGAGGAGACTATTAGCCAGGAGTCCAGCACCAGTAGGGATAGGACAAGTGCCAGGACTGTACAGAAGGGAAGCACACACAGGCAGACTGACATTAACACTTCCAAACCAACAGCCAGATGGACGCCAGACAGTTCATGGAGTAATACACCATTCTCACCTACACTTTTTTCATTTGATGAAGATGTAGGATTAAGTGATTCATTTAGTGTGTCTGAAGATTCAAGTGAGTTAGACTATTTCCTAGAATTTTTCACTCATCATCTTATTGACAGGACTGTAATGGAGACCAATAATTACCACGACTTTCTAATGACCACTCAAACATTTCCACCACACAGTAGACTGCACAAATGGAAACCAACTGACAGAAAAGAAATGTATATGTTTTTATGTGTTGTAATGTCCATGGCCCATGTTAAAAAACACAGAATGAAAGACTACTGGACCAAAAGTATACCAACTGCAACACCAGCTTTTTCAGACATGATGACTCAAGACAGATTTTTTTCTTTGTTAAGACATCTACATTTTAGTGACAGTAGAGAACATGTACCTGGTAACAAATTACAGAAGGTCAAATGGGTTGTGGATTACCTAAGAAATAAGTTCACATCAAATTTAAAACCATTTCAGGACTTATGTATAGATGAATCTCTACTTCTTTGGAGAGGCAGGTTGGCTTTTCGACAGTATATGCCCCAGAAACGTAATAGATTTGGCTTAACATTTTTTGTTTTGTGTGATGTAGAAACTGGGTGTATTTTGGATTTTATTGTATACACTGGCACAGGTACTGATATTGAAATTGAAAAAGAACTTGGGTATTCTGGTTCTGTTGTAAAAAAATTACTGGCACCAAATTTAGATAAAGGACACAATTTGTATGTTGACAGTTGGTACACAAGTCCTAAATTATTCAAGTACTTACAAAGTAGAAAGACAGGAGCATGTGGCACAGTGAGGTCAGACAGGAAGTTGATGCCTGTACTGCCTAATGTGAAGCGTGGTGAAGAGGTTTCCTACCACAAAGATGATATGTTGTGTGTAAAATGGTGTGACAAACGTGTAGTCCATATGTTAACAACATTGCACAGCAACACATTGGTCGACACAGATAAGAAAGATCGTGCTACTGGAGCTTCCATCAAAAAACCTGCCCGTGTGGTGGAATATACTCAGAAAATGAGACTTGTTGACAAGGCAGATATGCTTATCAGTAGTGTGCAGTGTGTCAGGAAAACCCTAAAATGGTACAAGAAACTATTTATTCATCTGCTTGACATGTGCATACTAAATTCATATTATATGTACCTTGTAAAAACTGGAAAGAAACCTCCATTGCTAGATTTCAGCTTGTCAGTAATTACACAAATGATAGTAAGATTTGGTAGACCCACACATACAGCAAGGCCAGGAAGATCGTCAACTGCATTGACAAACCCAATTAGGTTATCAGCACGACACTTTCCTAGTGCAGTTCCTTCAACACCAACAAATCCTCGGCCACGAAGGAAGTGTCATGTGTGTAGACACACAATCAGAAGGGAGAAGAGGCGTCAGAACACCCACTGGATGTGTGAGGATTGTGTTTTCCACAATGTTTTAAAGAATATCACACTAGAATACATTTTTAGAAATATTGATATGTGTGAGTGTGTGTGTGTGTGTATTGGAGGGGTATGTGATTTGCATGGAGGTAAATGAGGTGTGTGTGTATATGACCCGAGGAGAGAATATTCCCCATCTCTCCACAGCCTCCACCTTTCATCCCTTCTTCCCTATTCACTCTCTCCCTCTTGTTTTTTTCCTCATTTTCCCCTCCCTACCCTGCTCCACATTTCCTCTCCCTTCTTGCTTTTGCCCCCACCTTACATATATCACTAATTTTGTCTATGTTTTGGTTTACCTGAAGAAGGGCCGAAACATTGTATGGTACTGTACAGTAGTAATTATTACATTTTTCATAACTCATTTTCTTGTTTTACGGTTGGCAAGAAAAAGGATCAATATTATTGCATTATTTATAACATATTTCTTTGTTGTACAGTGGGACAGTATAGAGATCAATATTATTGCATTATTTACAGTGGGACAGTATAGAGATCAATATTATTGCATTATTTATAACATATTTCTTTATTTTGCAGGTGGAGAGAAAAGTGATAAAATTATTGTATTATGTACAGGTACGGTATATGCATGCATACAGTATATTGTACTGTAAATAAATCTTTGATTATCATTCTGTTTTTCCCAAACCATCAAGTAATCTTTAGAAGCTTTTCATTTTTGTAAATGTAGAGTAATCAAGTTCGATTCATCGGTTATATATATATATATATATATATATATATATATATATATATATATATATGCAGATAAGGAACAAAGATAAGGGTAGTGTTTAGTATGGACGAAAGGAGAGGAAAATAGACGGTGTGAAATGGATGACAAAGGTTTTCTCAAAGGTACCGTGGACTGAGGAAGAATAGGCTACTCCAAGTTAGTGGGACGAGTCAGAGACTGGCAGGGAAGCACCATCGAACCAGTACATATTCATTCCACCCTTAGGTGTCAAGTAATTCTCTAAGAGATAACCGAAGACGAGAGTATTTATAAAATTAGTGTTCCCGAAGGGAGAAAGAAATGGATATTACGAAGTGGAGAGGTGTGAGTTTGTGACCACACTGCCAGGGCCGCCAGGCATGTTAACATCGTACGTCTGGCAGAGGCGAGCGGACCACTATGTTCTAAATGATGGCAGAAAATTCTGCTTCTTTTAGCCTTATTTGTGGTAAAACAATACTTTCAGATTATATCTTCGTACTTATAAGACCCATAAAAGTACAATAAAAATTATTAGAGCAATAAGAAGCCCCTAAATGAGCTTAAATTAATTAATAATTTTTCAAAATATAGACTACAGCAGCATCGATCATACTCGCAGATTAAACTAATGAAAGGGTTAAACACTAGGAGAGGGGTTCAGGGGGGTGCGGTAGTAGGGGACAGAATCATAATTTATTTCCATTATTAAAATAGTTATTCTTTACATTGGTCTTAAACACTATGGGAGGGGTTCAGGGGGGTGCGGTAGTAGGGGACAGAATCATAATTTATTTCCATTATTAAAATGGTTATTCTTTACATTGGTCTTAAACACTATACTGTAGCTAAAACATTATACAATTAAAATACGCTAAATCTAACATTGATATAGAAAACCAATATCTAGTAGTAAAACAAATATCAGAACAATAAAAGATAATTAAAACAATATGCAGATAAAAGCTTAAAGAAAACAATAATGAATCCATAAAACTAGGTAAAATGACCTAGGTCGACATGTAGTAAAAATAATGAAATTAAATAGATTCAATCGAACATTCATTACTAGAGCAATTTGCAATTAAAGCTTAAAGAAGACACTAAAAATTAAAAAAATAAAATAATAAGATAAAATAATGAAGCAATAAAACTAGGTAAAATCACATGGAGTAAAATTTAACGGTAACTTGGGAAGCATACTAACTTTTATTTATTTATCTAGCCATAATAATTAATAATAAAATAATACACATATAATAATACACACATACACATATATACGATAATACACACACACACACACATATATATACAATAATACACACACACACATACATACAATAATACACACACACACACACATACATACAATAATACACACACACACACACATACATACATGTATATTTATACATACACGTACATACATATATATATACAATAATACACACACACACATACAATAATACACACATACATACATAAATACACACATACACAATAATACACACACACACATATAAACAATAACACACACACACACACACATACATACATAATAATACACACACACACACATACAATAATAAACACATACATACATAAATACACACACACATACACACACAATAACATATATATATACACGCACACACACACGTACTAACCACGTGGTAATCAGGAGGTACAGCAGGACACGTACACCCACCACCACGGCTGGATGGACACTGACGCTTCCACTGTCTCCGAGACTCCGAGACTCCGATACCTTTAAGGCTTTATCCAGGGCTTCCACGAGCCAATATTTTTTTACCCCAACTCCTCTTGAAACGCCCTAAAACAGGACAAATTACCCTAAATTTCACAATTCCACAATTTTACTGACATTTTACGAAACTATGGCCTTTTAATTATCACAAGTGTTTAAGTGTACATAATTTATATCTGATCTATTGAATAACGAGGAATATGATAGTATTAGCTGAGGTAAACGATATATTTCACAGAACATATATATATTCTGTGTCGCACATATTGTAAGCTTATAATTACAAAACGCTGACATGGTTTTAAAAAAAATCCTGCAAAACAATACAATTATTTTGATAACTGAACTGAATATAAAAATTGCTTTTCACATGACTAGTATACTGTATATTGTACATTATAGTAAATTTCCATATACCCGTACCTTTAGGCCTTCAGATGCCAATATTGGAACTTAATTCACGCCTAGAAAAATATTTAATGATTATTTCAATATGGTTTACATTATGAAACAAAACTGTTGAACACATTATTGTATGCCATGGTTCATATCCACATTCATCACTTCAATTTGTAATTGAAAACAAAATGTACACTTTTTTAGAATGCATAAATAAAGTCCATACATGAAGACACAATTGAACAACATTTAACTAAATATATTTTTCTGTAAGTAGCATCACTCTTTAAAATAAATGTTATAAATTATGAACTAATTGTTCTCTAATTAGTGCCGGTTTAGTATATCTTAACTACCACTATCGCTTCCAAGTTTAACAAATTAATTCAAAACAATATAAGAATAACATATGTGATAATATTATGTCAAAGCATTTATATTGAATGTTAAATGTATAGCCTATCTGTACTTTACCCAGTAGGCTACTTATAAATTCCTTATATATTTCCATGATTAAATAGAGATACTGATATGCTAGCCTTCATAAGTAGCCTTACTAGCCTACATTTTGTTGGTTTCACTACATGTTGCATTGCTCTTAACATTCCGAAGAGCTGCTATTAGTCTGTTATCTGTATCAAAGCTGTCTGCTGTTAGATTTGTATTCTTTAGATAATAAACCATGTGCATTAGTCCACTAAGAGTTTCATTTTTTAAACTTGACCTTTGGCTAGTTTTAGTTAGGTTCAACTTACTAAAGAAGCACTCTACAGGTGCATTAGAGAATGGTAATGATAAAAGTGTTGACATCACCACTTTTAGATTTGGGAAGCATGGGTTATTTGCAGCATTTGTTTGGTTACAAACAATATTCCAGTACTCAGTACAGGTGAGCTGGCCGCAAAGTTCCTGCAGCAGATGGTGTTTTCTCCACTCATCATCTGTGAGGTTTTTGTCAGCAGATTTTGAGAGTTGAGGAATATCATCAAAGAGCTTAGACAGAGAAGGTGGTTGAAGGATTGCAACATTTCGGGGATCAAGGCACTGTAGAGATTTATGTATGGGATCATCAACATAAAATCTACTTTGTATCTGTTTCAGAGACTCAATGAGGAATTGTCTACAGGTATGGTAAAATCTGGTCAGTTCTTCATTACTAGCACAACCACTAGCTTTAATTTCACTTACAGTTTCCTTAGCTGATATACCTAAATATGTCTTCTCATCAGGAACCATGGATGTAGTGCAGAGAGCTCACATCTTTTAACATAAGGCACACTCATGAAATCTGAACAAATGCTTCTGACAAGCATATTAACTTCTTGCTTGAGACAAAAAAAGTTAGGGGTTTCTGACTGAAACTGTGTATTGAAGCTATTGAACCTAGACAGATTATATGCTAGAAATTCCATGTAAGCTAACGTAAATTTACTAGAAAGTTCCTGAACAATTGCATCATTACTGTTTGTTGGGTCAGAAAACGCCAAGTCTGTGAAATATAGCCTAAGTGCATTCCACTGTTCCAGAAGCCTCTTCACACATGCTTCCAAAGACAGCCATCTTGTCTGCCCTGGTGCCAAGATTTTGTGCGGCTCCACCCCAAAAAAATTTTGGAACTCCTTCAAAACATCCTGATTTTGACATTTTGTGGAGTTGGATTTTTCCTGGGCTCATAAACACCTTATTAAATTATAATTTTTCCATTACCCTAAAATATGAGTGAAACACCCCAAGAAATGCTTGATTACCCTAGATTTTACATATTTTAGCCTTACCCTAAGGAGGGTCAAAATACCCTAAAATGGGGTATTGTACCCTAAAGTGGAAGCACTGACCTTTATCCAGGGTTTCCACGGCTAGATTTTATTTTCCCCTAGATTTGTGTCCAAATTCCCCTAGATTGGCATGATTTACCCTAAATTCATGTAATAAGGACTATACATTAAAACTACGGTACGTTTGAGCAGAACTGATGATTATTTTAGGAATTTGTTTCACAAAGTGGCATAAAAATGTATATTTTGCAGATAAACCATCAAAATAAATCAATATGAAGTCATAAACAAAGCATTAACAATATTTTATGTATAACATCTTAATGTGGGTTATCTCATAATGCAATTAACTACACAAATTTCACCGCATAACAAAACATTAATTTCATAATGCAAAATGTGAAGAAAAAAAAAATTACCACATTTCCATCAAGGTTCTTAAGTTGAACATAATTATACACTGAGATTGCTATCTGTACAGATTGTACTGTACCATCAAATGATTAATTACTAATTTAAGAACAAGTTGCATTACTTTTTATTGCCCTGAGTGCTGAAATCATTTTGTCATCAATACTTAAAGTGTCTGCAGTCATGTTTTAGTTACTAAGGTAGTACAGCATGTGCATTATTAAGCCACATATGGTTTCATTTTTTAGCCTCGTTCTCCGTGGAGTCTTTGTTAAGTTGTATTTACTGAAAAATCTCTCCACGCTTGCATTGGAAAAAGGCAATGACAATAAAACAGAGATAACTACTTTTAAATTTGGGCAACAAGGGAGGTTGGCAGCATTTTTTTGGTTAAATACAATATTCCAGTACTGCAAGCATGGTGTCTGGCCAGTAAGCTGTTCGTTGAAGCAATGTGATCTCCATTCTTCATCAACCCCTTTTTTTTCTGCATATTTATTAATCTGCGGTATTGCTTCAAAGATATGTGCCAGTGATTTTGGTTGAAGATTGACAGCATTCATGGGATCTAGACACTGCACTAACGTATGGATGGATTCATTAAGGTTGAACCGAGCTTGTATCTAGCTGTCTTACAGATTAAATAAGAATGTTCATACAGTTTACATAGAATACTGTCACATCATGAGTACTACTTGATATCAAATCATTCATAGTTTCCATAGCAGATATTCCTAAATATATGTTATCAGGAGACAACATGCTTGCAGAAAATAAGTGATGTTCTGGATCAAGTGCTGATACTTCACACTTCTAAACATATGGTATGCTCATAAAATCTGAACATGTGCTACTAAGTAATTTGCAGACTTCTTTTTTGAGGCAGTAAAAATTGGGGGTTTCAGACTGAAATTGTGTGTTGAAACTGTTGAAGTGAGCAAGGTTGTGAGACAAAATTTCCAAGTAAGCAAAGGGTAAACTTGTTGTTCAGACTTTTCAGAATCGCATCATTGCTGTCAGTTGGATCTGTGAAGGCAACCTCAGTAAGGTATAATTTAAGAGCCTCCCATTGCTCAAGTAAGCGTTTAACACAAATCTCCAATGAAAACCACCAGCTAATATTTTGTGTGGAGCTACACCAACAAATTCCTTGAATTCTTTAAATGCATCTTGTCGCTTTGAGCTTAAACTAAAGTGTGTAAAGATGTTACGGCAAAGTTCTTCAAGGGACTTGGGTAATTTTAGGCAAGCATAGGACGCTCCAAAGCACATAAATGAATCATAAGACATGAACACTTTACTATTACAACATTTGGCAATAAATCTTTTAAAATGGTAGCAACAGAATGCCTCCCACCCATCATGACATTTGTAGTGTCAGAACAGAATGCCACAATATTCTCTAAGGGAATCTGTTTGTTTTGCAGGGATTGTTTTAAGGCCTTAATCAGACCATCTGCAGAACTGTCATAAATCTCCACAAGATCTAAGAAAGAATTTTGCATTTTATTATCATCCCAATACTGTACTATAATGCTCATCTGTTTGGTAGTACTCCTGTCTGTCTTTTAAAAGCTCACACAGATCCTTTACCAGATGTATCCCAAAGACCTGACGGATGACATATGATGCCCTTTGTTTTCCCAGACAGACATGTTTCAGGGCATTTTGATCAGGGAATAAATTTTTTAACAACAAGGGTTCACACAATGAAATAGGTAGGTAATTTTCCGCTAAGAAGGCACAAAGTTTCAGTTCAATTTTCTTGGCAGACTTGTCTAATATATCATTACTGAGTATGAAGCTGGCGAGAGATGAATTATTTGCATGCTGCAATGAAAGATTTTTGTGCCTCTGACTGGATGCGTGTCTCATAATGTCTGATTTACTACATTGAATGTCTGAGTTACATATACTGCAATATGCTAGATGCCTAAGAGATGTTGATCTTGGAGATTTTTTTAACCATCCTGAGAACTTAGGGTCTGATATCCAACACTCTCTCCATTTTTGTTGGTACACCTTAGACTTCACATTTGTAGGCCTACTTTTCTTCACTGTCTTTCTCGGCGTTGGTGGAGATTCGTCAGACTTATCACCCATCTTAGAAGACAGCACCTGTGTAAGATTTCATGAAACTAAGTGGGGCACGGATCCTTCAGTTTCTGCGCAGAACAGGAATTAGTGCAGTTACTCACAATACCAGCATGTGTTGGGAAAGGGAAGAGTTGGCTGGTCAGTTTATTTCACGGTTATCCTTGGCTATAATAAGAACAGTAGGTTAGCCCTACAGTTGATTAATACAAATTTGATAGATAGGTCAACCAAGGTTTGTTTGTGAGTTAAGAACTTAAGATATAGCCCAAAGTTTTCAACCTTTTTGTGCCCATGTCCCACTTTAGCATCCCCAAATACTCATGGCCCCCTATTCCCTTCAGAATTGTGTAATGGTAATAATAACCTCATTACAAAGCATAAAACATTATAAAGCAAAACATTTTAAGCTAATATTGCGATTATCTGCGCCGGCGAACTACTGGTTAGCTAGGTTAGGTTGGGTTAGGTAGGGTTCGGTTTCCTTTATCAATACTCAGTGGAATTATCTTGTGGAAATGTATTCTTTGATAGATATTTCAATTTTAAGATGCAACATTTCTGTAGCGGAGGGATGAACTGAGATCGGGCGGAGAGTGTTACCAGATCTCCTTGGCAAAATAACGAAAGGGCCTATATGCAGTTGTGTATATTACGCCTGACCCACCCAATCGGTATACTTTTAACTACTATCCACAGAATCTAATTTATTTATAAAGCTCCCGAAGAACACTAGGTTTGGTCCCGAAAGACATTATGTTAGGTTCCGAAGGTAGCCACAGTTTAGGTTAGGTTAGGTCAGGTCAGGTTATTTCATCTGGTGATCAAAAAATTAATTATCCCAATTTAATATTATTGAGTTTCCCACCCAATTGGGCTACTTATTGTACATTCTTCATACGATTTCCCAAGTGTGTACAAATTAGCCTAAAACTTGGAAGTATCCCTGTATCTGGCAACACTGTATGCAGAGGCGGGAAATCGGGACCAAGCTAGGAAAGCCGCACTCCCGTTTCAAAGTAAATTCATACAAAAGTAAATATATACAAATAATATTAATTCTTTTTACATATTTCCACAAAAGAAAACAGTTTACAAAATAAAAAGGGAAAGGAAACGGGCGATTTCGGTTTCCAGAAAGTGTGAAAATCGAGGACGCAGATAATCGCAATATTTACCACATTTTATTTACTATACTTCTTCATTTATGATAAGATTAAGTACTGGCATGCATTTACTGCAAGTTACTCTTGTGCATTGTAATCAAAATTCAAATTACTTCAAATTACTTTTTATCATTTATTGACATAAACACTGCCCTGTATTTCATCATCATCATCAAACAAAGCACTGCCATGCATTCATTGTTAATAAATCTTATGCACTTAAATACACTTATGTCTCGGTTTTCATCCCTACACCATCATGGTACTGGTAGCCTACGGCGAATTTATATATTTCAGCACATTATAGAGCATTTAGAACTGATAGTGACGTTGTCTGTGAATGAATATTATCACTGTATATTACTGAGTATAAAAAAAATTCAAAAAAATTAACGGAAGTGGTAAATTCACTATTTGTTTTCGACCTTATTGATAAGGATATATTACAAAGTGCTAGTTATAATTATTTACCTGAATAAAGCTGACACAAACACTATCGGCTTTCCCACAGATTTAGTTGTCTGAGGACAAGTAGCGTTCACTTGTAAATAACTAAATATTTAAGGCCGCCATCCACTGACCGGTCCTCACACACTGTACTGCACTCACTGTGTGGCACGTGTAGCCAGGCACGGCAGGCAGTTCACGTGTAAATAACTAAATATTTAAGGCCGCCATCCGCTGACCGGTCCTCACACACTGTACTGCAAGGCCGCTTGAAGAGTAGGTCTTCCCGCGTCTGTCTCTAAACTCGTCCTACCCCGAGCATGACGTCAGACTGAAGAGAGACAGGATTGGTGACTCCCCTCACCTCACATGACCTTCACCCAATCAGACCCACGTATTCTCACTCACACTCACAGCCGTTTTCTCAGTCCCTCGGACGGCGCGCTTGGGCGCCCGAGCCCGAGCCTCGGACGCTAGCGCCCGAGAGTGGGTATTCAATTTCTCAGTCAGTCCGAGAGCCCTCCGAGCCTCGTATCCCAGCACGCGAGTGGACTGGTGAGGGTTGGCAACATTGCTCGGGCGGCCTGCGGTGGTTGGTAATGCTTACAGGTCAAATGTAAACAAACCACCTTCATCACCATGGCAACCAGATGTACACCACTGAACTTGGAGCAGAAGTTGTTCCTAGCGACCTTGATTACACACCATCCTATAATAAATTCAAAGAAAGGAGACTATAATGGTATTCTTCAGTGGAAGAAAGCATGGAAGGAAGTGGAGAAACAATACAACATCCACTTCTTCATGTGTGAAAGGAAGACAGACAAGTAGCTGAAACGATCCTGGGAATGGATTCGAAGAAAGTAAGTCTAATTTATCATAAGAGCACAGTTATATAGTTATTCTGTTACTTTTATACCAAAGTATCTTGTTCTATATAATTGTCCTTGTCTTAAGACTAATGATGGTGTGAGGTAACCAACCAGGTGAGTTAACAGACCCACTGGCCTACAGGTACCAAATGTAACCCCATACTTTGTCCCAATTGTAAGTTAATTCATGAATCCTAGGGTAATATTGCAACAACCTCTGCTTGTTTTGTTGGTTGTAAGAGTGATAATTTTCATAGCTGGCACATATTAGGTCTCAGATGGAGTTTCACAAGAGGCCCAAATGGCATTTCTAATTAACAATGCATGAATATGTTTCAAAATTTATAAATTTTCATGCATGATCTTATTTGCTGATATAGATTTAATAAATTTATCGGATAATCTCAGAAATCATGCCACCTCATGTATTTAAATGAGAATTGGCAAACTTATACTTCACATTATGCACTATATTATCATGAAGGATTTAGTTGTTGGTCTTGCTCACTTAAGCAATGAAATAGGTCATAAATGTATCTCTTGATCAGCAGATAACATTTGGTCCGTACCGAAGAATGCCAAGGTTAGGTCCAGATTAGGTAAGATCAATTTATTCCTAATTTGTGTATTTTCCCACATCCAAAACCCATAAATTCCCAGGCTCTACCACAAGATTGTAGGAGTAGGAGAAGGGTGGCAGAAGGATTATAATACATAATTTTTCACAAGTAGTTCTTAAAATAAAACCAAACACACAAATGGATGGATGTGTGATTCCATAGTTTTACTCCTAAATTCTTGTCATTTCTCTAATTGGATTATCTTCTCTTTCACAGAATGAAAAAATATCATGCAGAATGTTAAGAAAATTAACCAAACTGGCGGTGGACCTCCTTGAACACCAGCCAAGTTTGATGAGTTGTAGAATATTGTCCAGGACATCATCCCAGGTTTACTGCTCTTACCACACAAATTTTTGAAAACTCGTGCTTGTCTCGGTTCCTGGAAGACGATGAAGATGGCCCTCAACAGAATAGTAAAGACTGTAGTAAGGATACAAATTTTAATAGTTGTATTACATTAAAGCATAACGTAGATTTTATTACATGTGTCACCACATACATCAAATCATACTGTGAAAAATTGATAGGTCCTGTATTGGTCAGTTCTGTGTATTTGGAATACTGTATAATCTCTAGAAATTTCATTCTTATATTTACTGCACTGCCCAAACATAATTCACAAGCAGGGCCAGACTGTGCCAATTTCTGGTTCGGCTGGAAGAAGCTGGATACTTATGTAGCTTAATTAATGCATTAACAGGTAGAATTGATGGTTAACTGGAAGAGACAGATGACTGCAGCATTCTCGAGCCATTTTCATTGAGCAAGGTGGATCTTCCTGTGTACAAACCATCATCCATAAGACTGCAGTGTATTCGAGTGCACAAGCCATCTACTCAGCTTGTAGCCTCATCTCCTCAGCATATATTTGAATACATATATTTCTTGTGAATAAATCTCTTCTAATCCTGGTCTACAGCAGTCAACTTTGACCCTTAAATCATGGTACCTTGGCAACACAACAATGTACCGTACTTTACATTTGAAGTGTCACCAGAGTACGATAATTTTAAGGTCAGAGTCAGCTGTCGTTACTATAGTTTGTTTATTGGTTAATTAGTAAACTCAAATATTTATTTCCATCACATTTTATTTAGTGAAATTTGAATTCATATATATAGTATAATATAATAATATCCTGAATTATGTCATATATAAATTACATACCTTAATAAAATAGATACTTGTAATCACTGATTCTTCATTTACTTTTCTCAGTGCTTTGAAATCTATAAGAAAACAGTGTATTATGCAGACTTACATGTAAATTATAATTTAAAGAGTATGAATGATATTATGCAGACTTACATGTAAATTATAATTTAAAGAGTATGAATGATATTATTGAGACTTACATGTAAATTATAATTTAAAGAGCATGAATGATATTATGCATACTTATATGTAAAATATAATTTAAAGAGTATGAATGATATTATGGAGATTTACACGTAAAATTTTAGAGAGGAATCCCACGGCTTGAACATTAAGAGACATATATCCTTTTCTGCAATGATATAGCTCGGCATTATTACCTCCTGGACTCTGGATTTTAATATGGCTACAGTCTATGGATCCAATCACTCGAGGCACATATGAAACACCTCCACAATTATCTGCGTTTCATTCTGTCCAGGAAATTTAATATATCTTGGAGTCAGATGAGTAATAGCAGTTGCTATCCTCTTTACCGATGCTGTGGACATCTCCAGGCAATCCCCCATTGATATATGAAAGTTTCCAGTTGCCATGTATCTCAGTGCAGCAAGAAGCTGAAGATACTGTGGTACACTACATCCTATAAGACAATGGAAGAAAAAATTAGTTACTTAAATGTTGATTATGAAATGGACGCACAATAAAGAAACATATCATAAACTGAGTAGCACTGAAGACAAAATGTACTGAAAATTAAAAAGTAAACAATATCTTAACACTGTAAATGTATGCTATGGTTTAGCAAAATATCTGAGAATTCTCTGTACCGGTATGTATTTCTTGCTCTTTTTATATATATATATATATATATATATGTAATTCATTGCCAATTATCCCAAATAATATGTTTTTCCCCACCCATAAGATTATTGGCTAGGGGATATGTATACAAGTGATTTCCACTCAATATTATAGATAAAAATGAATAGAACAACAAATATGTATGAAAATCTGCAGCTCTTCATAGATTGTTGTTTTTCCTTATAAGGGAAATTGTAGTTCTGTTCTGTGGCTAAACTATATGTTTACCCTTAACTTACCTCTACCATTAGCAACTCTTGGCAAACGAGGTCTGATTTCCTAAAGAAAGTCACTCACTGCATCCTTGGACAATCTGAATCTCTGAATAAATTCGTGTTCAGTTAGGTATGCCATGGCACAATTGGGGGTAACCTTCTTGACTGCAACTCCTCCTTATCAAGCTTATCCAATATTCCAGCAAAGATCTCGTGCAGGACGTCCTGAAAATGTGCATTTATACTTTATGTTACAGAAAGATTACAGTACACAATAACCATAAATAAATAAATCACTTAATGAATCCTTAACTGTTAACTTAATATTGTACTCTCATCATCTCATGAATGGAATATATAGAAATTAGTAAGTATTTACCATTGTTTTTCAACTGATGATGCAGGAATTCAACTGGAATTTGGTTGACAGCTTGACACAGCCTTGCTGGTGCTGGCTGATGAATGTTGTTGTTGTTGATGGCTATAATTAGTGAGGGTACCACAATATTCTTGTAAATGCTTAGGTATATCCAAAAATATACTAATTACAGGCATTATATCATGTAAATAAAATTTATTGGTACTTTTCTGACAGATTTAAGAGGAAAGAATATGCTTTATTATGAAATAGAGATTATTTATAGTGCAGGCTGCCCGACTCGTGCGAGCACTGGGAGGGGTAGAGTTCCCGAGCCCGGGCGCCCGAGTGTTCCAATAATGTGGTCGGGAAGAGGGCTCGGACGGCCTCAGAAACACCACTGAGAAAACCAAAACTCGCTCGGGTGCTAGCAAACGAGGCTCGGGCGGGTGGTCCGAGCCAAGATCTAGAATACCAGGTCTGCTCATCGCGCATATCGGGCCGGGCTGGTGACGTCGATTGGCCCCCAAACTGAGGCCGCTCTCTGTCTACCAAATATGGGATGGAATAGTAGTCTCTATGGTGGGGGTACATTAGGGTCAATATTAGCGACCTCTCCCATTTCAGTGGCAAAAATGCCTAACTTTCTTGCCAAAATTCAGGGCTTAGACTCAATGTAGGCGAATCGTTTTTGTTTCTAAAATTTCTTCATATGTATAGGTATCGAAAGTTCTCAGTAGAAGTTTTCCAGAAATTACATATAAGCATAGAAATTGTGCTGTAAAAATAGCATATATTTGTTATCACAGAGATAAGGAACTCAGAGAGGGACCAAAATGTGTAACAACATTAGCAAGTGAAATAAGAAATTTTGTAGATTTACCAGATGATGTGATTAGGTTTTTTGTTCGTTGTCGCATATTTTTCAGGGTACGGATATTAACCCCTTAGAAAGCGAAATTCACAGAGGAAAATATCTAACAAAATGTCAAAACTAATATAAGAATTCAGTGAAAGAGCAAAGCATGATACTACTTATGAATAAATATTGTATGTATCCTACATGGTATACTGGTATACTTGATAAATTATGAAGTTCAAACTTACTCTTAGTACTGTAATTTATGTATTATATTTGTTTCCTTATTAAAATATTAATGCCTACCTCAAGTGTATATACCCCATTTTTCTTCAACTAAGCTTTGAAATAGTTTAAAGTTGACAGCTGATCACAAGAGAGAGAGAGATATATTTATCATATCAAAAGGTAGGCTACTCTTTTGGTGCTTGAATGAATAATGCTATAAGGAATACTGGTCACAAGCTGCATCATTCCCCATCTGCCCCCAACAGTATCAAATATCATGTATCAAGTGTAAAAGGTTATGTTTTGGGCTGGGTTTTTCATGGGTATCTACGAGTGAGGGAGCGAGAGACTCTTCGCGGTGACGTCATCACGCTCTCCCTGCCTGCGCGGTGGGACGACTTACTCTTCAAGCGGCCTTACTGTACTGCACTCACTGTCTGGCACGTGTAGCCACTAGCCAAGCACGGCAGGCAGTTGCAATTTGAATTTGCCTCTCTCACACACACAAAATAATAATAATAATAATAAATAATACATAATAAATATAATAATAATAATAAATAAATAATACAAATAAATAATAACTAAAATAATGAAAGAAAATGACTACCTATCCCCATTTTAATGGTGAACTCTACTACTTCCCTTGCACAAATATTCCACTTTTCCAATCTTCAAACCAAGATTGAAACTGCTATGTAAATTATCAAAATCCCCTAGAAAATAGGAAATATACCCTAAAAATTCTCAAATTCCCCCAGATTTTGCCTTTTTTTGCATTACCCTAGGTTTTACCCTAACAAGGGTCCAATTCCCCTAAAATGGGGTATTTTACTCTAAAGTGGAAACACTGGAAAGGACAGAAACACGTTACAGAGTTATATGTTGTAGTGAATCAAGCAAGCATTCTAACACTGCGCTTCTCGACCCCCACTTGCCCTAGCCATTTTCCCGCCAAGGCACACCTTCACACGGGTGCTTGGCTTCCCCCAGCCACTCAGTTGACTCCCCACCACGCACACGTGAACACCTCTCCACTCCCCTCGCTACTCTCAGCAAAACACACCACACTCACCTTGCTGCTTGATTCACCACAACCTCCTACCAAGTGTTCCTTACCAATAAACTACCTTGTACTGCACAGTGAGTCTTCAATCATTCTGGGTGATAACGTCCCATAACGTTATAACTGGTGACCTCGGGAAAAAACATACATTCAGCCTGAAACGACTCTCCACGTGTGCACTGTGCAAGCAACAACGCAAGGTAACCTTATACTTCTGCCTTGAACCAAGCTATACAACTACACAACTCCACTCTCCATCTTACGTGTTGCTCCTGAACCACTCTCCTGCTCCAAAACATACACCCCACGTGGACCACCCCAGTTCCACAACACGCGCTCCACCACGCCACTCCACGCCTCTACGCCACCCACGACGTCGCCACCAGTACACAAAGGGATTAAGTACTCGACAGCAACATTTATTTTCCAATCTTTCTCTCATTTTACCCTCCCCAGTGATTCTTCTCCCCAATTTTTTTTTTCCATACCTATAGTATTATTATACAGGCACATTGCCGCATAGCCCCAATTCATATGTATTTTCTATTTATATATATTGTGTGATAGAAAAGCAATCCATTCTCCACCTCCATGCTCTTTAAAATATCATTCCTTGTCGCATTCCATTCCCGCCATTCTACCATAGTTAATATATTTCACCCACGTTCGCAACCCTCAATCTACCCCCTAGAGATTTCCCTAACCCCCAACCTACCTCAGCATTACTACAGTTTTCTATCACGGCCCACTCTGACTCAGTCTCCCCCGATTTCCTACCATTTCCTTCACTCCCCCGAGTTCCGACCATTTTCTTTGATTCCTTCTTCCCGGGGGGACTAATATATTTTACCCCCATACCCCATCGTGCTCCCGCTTTCCATCCATCCATCCATCCATCCACCCCACACCGCATTGCATAACTTTCGTCTCACCAGCAATATGGCGCAAACATCTGAATTAGCCAACACCACGAATAACACTCATCACACACCCACGTTATCCATTCCAGTCACCCCTCCATTCTCTTCTGATACACTCGCGTGGTTGCAACACACAGAGGAAATCTGGAAAGGAGATAATATTTCCGATGAGGCGAAATATTGGGCAATCATCAGGGCCCTCCCAACAGATATATTCGCCTTAACCTCTCCTTCGCTTCCTACACTAACGTCTGGGTCACAGTATGAGGGTCTGAAAGCCGCTATCACGATGGCGTGTGGAAATACCGTCCTACAAAACTACAAGGCCCTGGAAAATGTTCAGATGGATGGGAGGAGCCCATCTGCACTCCTCAGACATATGCAACGGCTCAACCAAGCAGCAGGTAATCCCTTCCCAGACCTCATGCTGAAAACAAGACACACTAATCTGATGCCCCCCCTGTTATGGCTGCACCTCATCGCTCAGCCAAACCTCACACTCCAGGAGTATGGAGAGCGGGCCGACTCTCTCATGGACGCCCACATTGAGCAAGAGGGCTCATGGAGTGGCAACAGATTCCCATTAAATACCACAACAACGGCAGTAAATACCACCTCCACACCACCTCAGCATTCCTCCATGCAACCACAACCTACAGAACCATGCAGCAATACGGCTGAGTTAGTACAATTAACGAGGGAGATACATAAAAACCTTGACACTTTACAACAACAACAATTGACACAATCACGACCACTAGCTCTACCACCACATCCTCAACATCAACCACCGCCCCAAGTTAGACAACCATGGCGACGGCAACAGATGCAGATATGCGTGTACCATCAACACTACGTAGGCAAGCAAGGAACTGCCGAGCACCATGTCAGTGGCCTAGTCACACACCTAACTCTGACCGCTTCGACAACCAGGGAAACTACTAAGGCGGTGGCGTGAGAGTAAACACATCACTGCCACTGACACCAACGATCCCACAACTACCACTCCACTACCACGTATCACTTTCGCTACCACCGCATTATCTCCACGAGTAGCGAGCGACGCCACCACATCACAGGGTACTACCACCCAGAATCCAGCCACATCTCTTCACCGACACACTCCGGCACGGACTACCACACATCCGCCTGGGGACCCACAGGCATACCCCCCCAGGTCATACACCACTGAACCTCACAGCCGCACTCTCCTGTGGGTGGAAGACCTAGCAACGACAGAGCTGTTCTTGGTGGACTCAGGCTCGGAAGTCAGTGTACTTCCTCTCACTTATCGGGAGAAACAGCGACCCTCCAGCATGGCGTACGATCTCCTGGCAGCTAATAAATCACCCATCGCTACGTATGGCACAAGAAGTAAAGGCGTCTCCCTCATTACCGAGGAATGGTTTGTGTGGCCGTTTGTGGTGACAGATGTACAGTACCCAATCCTAGGGCTGGACTTCTTGGCAGCACATGATTTGTTAATTGACACGAAAGGCAGGATGCTGCTACACAAAACGACGGGCCAGCACATACAAACCAAATCATGCCGCCAGTCACAACCCACCATCACCCACATCTCCAAGACAAGCGAGTATCACCAGCTGCTCCAGGAGTTCCCTCAATTACTGTCGGCCACCAACGATTGTCAGCCCAAAGATCCAGGAGTACGCCACAACATCGTCACGACCAGTTCACCATGTTTCGCCAGACCCAGAAGGATGCCACCGGAGAGACTGGAAGCAGCAAAGAAAGAATTCCAAGTCATGATGCAACAAGGGATAGCTCGTTCATCAGACAGTGCATGGTCATCTCCACTACATATGGTGCCCAAAGCACAGGAAGGCGAATGGAGGGCATGCGGTGACTACCGTGCACTCAACGCCGTAACGACACCAGACCGTTACCCCATACCCCATGTCCTGGATTTCCACTCCAAGCTCCAGGGGTGTACGGTTTTCTCGAAGATCGACCTAGTCCGCGCCTTCTACCAGATTCCCGTAGCAGAGGAAGATATTAAAAAGACTGCCATTACCACTCCTTTCGGCTTATTCGAATTCCCTGCCATGAACATTGGCCTGAGAAATGCTGCCCAAACCTTCCAGCGGTTCATGGATAGGGTAGTCAGGGGCTTGGACTTCGTGGTGGTATACATCGACGACATCCTAGTGGCATCCAGTGATCACGACAATCATGCCCAACACCTTCGACAGCTCTTTAATAAATTACAGGAGTATGGACTGAAGATTCACCCATCAAAGTGTGTGCTGGGGGCTGATACAGTAGACTTCCTGGGCCATAGGGTGACGTCACAGGGAATCACGCCACTACCACAGAAGGTCGAAGCCATCAGGGACTTTCCCCCACCCAACACCGCCAGGAAGATGAGAGAGTTCCTAGGGATAGTGAACTACTATCATCGGTTTGTCCCTCACGCTGCAGAAGCACTATCTCCACTACATGACCTAATCAAAGGATTAAAGAAGAGTTTGCAGAAGAAACTGAGTTGGAATGATGAGGCAATGGCGGCATTCACCAGCATCAAGAGCAGGCTCGCCAACACTACCTTGCTAGCCTACCCCACGCCCCACGCACCTACCTCCGTTTACACTGATGCATCAGTGGACGCCATTGGGGCAGTATTGCAACAAGACGTCGAGGGGACGTTACGCCCAATAGCATTCTTCAGCAAGCGTCTCGACCCATCACAGAAGAAATACAGTGCCTTTGACAGGGAGCTCGTGGCAATGTACGAGGCAGTACGTCACTTCGGCCACTTCCTTGAGGGACGGCAATTCCACATCAGAACGGATCATAAGCCACTCACGACTGCCATGAAGCAGCTGGGGACAAACTGGTCACCAAGAGTCACCCGTCACTTGGCATACATATCAGAATACACCACCGACAAAAGGCACGTAAAGGGTGAGGACAACGCTGTGGCTGACGCATTATCACGGGCTACACCTCAGACACAGACGGTCATGGCAGTCCACCTAGGCCATTCCTTCGACATCAAACAAATAGCTGCAGCCCAACAAACAGACGAGGAACTACAGCAACTACTGCAAGGCAACACAGGTCTGAAGCTGGAGGAAGTGACAGCAGCCGAGCCCAACGTAAGAGTGTGGTGCGACGTCTCATGTGGCCCTCCTAGACCATACATTCCGGCCCCATTCAGGAGAACCACATTCCTCCACTTCCACAACCTCAACCACCCAGGGGTCGCTGGTTCCCAGAGGTTAATCACGTGTCGTGCAGTCTGGCCAAGCATGAGGAGGCAAATCAAGGAGTAGGTGTCAGAATGTACGGCATGCCAACGCTCCAAAATTGGTAGACACACACGCCCATCGATACATGACTTCCCAACACCCACTTCAAGGTTCCACACGGTACATGTAGACATCGTGGGGCCACTCCCTACATCACGGGGATACAGATACCTACTCACATGCATCGACCGTACGACAAGATGGTGCACGGCAGCCCCCATGACTGACATCACAGCAGAAGGAACGGCAAGACACTTTTTCCAGGACTGGGTGTCTAACTTTGGCCCTCCGGCGTGCATCGTCACGGACCAGGGGACTCAGTTCGTGTCAAGGGCGTGGCAAGAAATGCTAGAGTTCCTGGGGACATGCAGGAACAGGACCACTGCCTATCATCCCTGCAGCAACGGTATGGTCGAGAGGTTTCACCGCCGGCTGAAGGAGGCATTCAGGGCTGTACAGCCTGAACAGTGGGTGGATGCACTGCCTCTCATCCTGCTGACCATCAGGTCGACGGTCAAGGAGGACCTGAACCACTCACCTGCGGAATTGACATTCGGGGAGGATTTGAGGTTGCCCAGCCAAGTGGTAGACCTAACGGCAGACACCTCCAACCTATCTTTTCTCCCAGCTCTGAAGAGGATCATGGCAACACCAACACTTACACCAACAAGACAACAGTCACACCACCCCACCTATGAACACCCACTACTCCGCAGGGCAGAACAACTGTTCCTCAGGACAGACGCGCACAGGACCCCCCTGCAGCAGCCGTACACTGGACCACATAGGGTCATCAAGAGGGACGAGGCAACAGTAACGCTACAGATCGGGGGGAAACCATACAGGACTTCCTGGCAACGCGTGAAACCGGCGGTGACACAGTCTGACCAACATCAACAGCAGCAGCAGGACACACGTCCACCACCACCTCACCACGACGTCACGCAGCCAAGGCGCCCTCTGCTGCCAACCCCTACTATGCCTACCCCACTTACGCACACACAGCCTCACATCACAGCGTACCAACAATGGTATAACACACACAACATTCCACACACAGGCATACCCTCACCACCACCATTATCATCATACAACCGACCCAACGCACACAACACTACACCAACACCCCCACCTCCACCCCAACCGACACACACTGGTGCACCACACACTCACACCTTCCCCACTCCTTCACCATCACGACCCCCCCACACTACTACCCAGGACAACTCCCCACAACCAACACACATACAACCACAACCATCAATCTCCACTCACACATCACAATCACAACCATCAACCTCCACTCACACACCATCAATCGTAGGGACACCTAAACCCCCCGACCATTATGCAACCGTTATCCATCCTTCACCACCTACACCCCTTAACGTACCTACCCCTCCTACATTACCTGAACCTGCCTCACCTACACCCCCACCCGCACCCCCGCTTAATCCCATACCTGAACCTGCCTCACTCAACCCATCCCCCACACCTGCCGACCCTCTACCAAATGACTCTATATGTGTAATCCCTCTTAATCTCCCTCAGGACCAGCCTCCTATTATTCATGTCGGACCTGCCACTCCCCCTCGCCCTGTCAGCCCCTACGGCCGGCCACGGACACCTACACGCCCAGTCACACCACCACAACCACAGATATTGCCACGGGAGAACGAGCCAGACATGGTACCTGTAGGGTTTACTACACGCACAGGACGTACCATAAAGCGACCCCATAAATATATATCCATGCTAGCCAACACAGACATGCACCTACTCGACAACCAGCCTCACACATCTTGCACCTACTATTAATTCACACACTTGCCTTTCTCGCCCATACGACAATCCACACCTCACACATACTCTTTTGTGCAACACTACCCATCAAGCATGGCTCATGAATATGTTTCTAGGTTGTCCCCATTGTAATATATGTGTATTTATTTATTTATTTTTTTTCTTTAGTGAGGCCATCCCTCACATATGTACCAATTGTAATTATTTTTAGTACCCTCACTCCTCTCAAAATTCTTTTTTTGTGGGGGGAGGGGGGGTACTGTAGTGAATCAAGCAAGCATTCTAACACTGCGCTTCTCGACCCCCACTTACCCTAGCCATTTTCCCGCCAAGGCACACCTTCACACAGGTGCTTGGCTTCCCCCAGCCACTCAGTTGACTCCCCACCACGCACACGTGAACACCTCTCCACTCCCCTCGCTACTCTCAGCAAAACACACCACACTCACCTTGCTGCTTGATTCACCACAACCTCCTACCAAGTGTTCCTTACCAATAAACTACCTTGTACTGCACAGTGAGTCTTCAATCATCCTGGGGTGGGATCTTCAAAGCATCGTAAGTTGGTGGCGCTACGATCACCTTTACTCTCTCGTAGCCGCCATATTTGATCGTGGCTTACGAGGATCATAAGTTGGTATCTCCAAAGCTTCATAACCTCCCTCGTAGCTCACGATGATAGCCTCGTAGCGAGCGTCGCTGCCCGTTTCGTTCTGTGTGTTTTGTTCATCCCGCCACCCAGCTGACTGGCTCTCAGCCAATCACAATGAAGGAAACAATATGTCCTTGGTACTGTAAGCCAATCATAACGTAGTATTACAATGTCAACAAATAAACATTGTCTCACCACCAGCTGATAGAGATGACACAGTCACCAAGTTACATCAGACAGGAATTAACAGCAAAAGACAGGTAAGTGAATTAGGTAAAGGTACAGAAGTGGACCTTACTGTATAATAGATATTTTACTGTCATTACCCACTATTTTGGACCATTCTAAGACACTTTTCCTCTATGGTTTTTCTTCCTCAAATGCCCCGTTTCCAAGATAGGGCATATTCAAATGGGGCATTTTGAAATTAGCCTGACCTTACCTGACCTGACCTAACCTAACCTAGACCGCATCAGACTACCGGGACCTAACCTGGGCAAACTACCGGGACCTAACCTGGGCAAACTACCGGGAAATAATCGTGATAAAGTACAATAAATGACAGGGATAAAATACTAGGACCCAGCCGGATCTGGCAACACTGCTGAATTCAGGTCCACTTCTGTACTAATACCGTGAATTATTATACTGTGTTGATAAACATTTAACACAACAGTGGAGATAAGGCAGCTGCCCCCCCGGGCATATTTTTAATATCATGCCAATCACTGGTATATTGTATATAGATTTTTGGTTAGGTTAGGTTTGGCTAGTTTAGTTTAAGATAGATTAGGTTACGTACTGTAAATCAAGAACAGCATGATACAAATAGTTTACTGGTAGCTGGTTGTCATGAAAATAAATCAAAGACATTGACTGGGAGGACATTATATTGTTTTAACTTCTACTGTCACTGTTTTATTTCCTTTACACCTACCTACAGTAGTTTCTATATTAATCTCAAAATCTGTACAGTTGATTGCCATTACCAAGTAACAGGTAGAAATATACCGTATGTAGTGAAATCTGGCAAGTGCAATATAATAACTAAGACTTCAAACAGTTTTATTGAAAGACAGATCAAGGAAATAAATTATATAAGCATTATTTATATTGTGGATTCGGCTGTTGGCATGGGCACACATGGGTTGAAGGATGGGGGGGGGGAGTGTCCATTGCCTGATTTAGATACAGTACCATTTTAATACGATAACCAGGTATTGTAATTTATTCTGCTTGGTTCTGCTTTGTTATTGAATTATGTACCATTTTTCGTTATATTTCAGGTGGTGACACTAGTGACACAAAGACATTCACCCACATAGAAGAGGCTATGGCTCAAGTCATTAAAGAAGTGCAAGTGTCGGGTATTTCTGTGGACTCCAAGACCCAGGCAGTATGTACAGTATATAACAGTAAAAAATATCCTGCTGTTCATCTAGGCTAGTAATATGGAAATCTTCCCTCATTGGCACTATGTGAAGTAATTACATTGAGAGTTTATATATATAAAACATACATTTTGAGCAGCATTACCTCTCAATTCCATTCAAAGTTAAACAGTGCAAATCATAAGGCCTTAGTCCTAGGAACAAATATACAAGATGATCTCATATATCCATACCTTCAGTAAATACGGTACATGTACAGTGATGACCCAATATACAGGAGTCAAGTACATAGTGATTTATACATTTTGTGTATCATATAAATAACTCCTGTTAGCAGTTCATGTAGTCGTAAAAATTGGAGCCATGTTAATCAAAACTAAATTTGTGATGCTTTGTTGGATTCCATATGTATCATATGAGTACTTTAACCAAGTAAAAATTGCAGTACTGCTGCTGTACTTATATGTATGACTAATTATATACTGCTTTCTTTAAGAGTGACTTTACAATTTTAATTCATAACGATAATCCTTAATATTTCTCTAAAATTATATGAAAGTTGCTAATTTTCATAATTTCATAATAAGGTGATGTGGATGACCCAGGACTGCCATCAAGGGCCCCTTCACCTAGACCTGGGTCAAGTTGGCAGGACTTCGGGCCAGTTACAGTGGAAGACTGTGAGGTTTTGACTGGCGACAGCTTGCCGAAGCTGGTAAAACCTACCACCAAGTGAGGAGCATTCGTACCACAGCTCTGTAGCCTCAAGTCGCCCTTCCTCTAGGTCAGCTGGAGGTGTGACAGCTCATCTGGAAGCTACGCTAGCTCCAGATATACTAGTTGTCCATAAGACTATAAGGGATATTTTGATGGATCTTGCAGAAAATATAGCCACAATATCAGAAACTTTGGTGAACATTAAAAAGGCTATCGAGAAAAGGTGATTTGTTTTCAAGTGTGTTTTGTTGTGTGTGTGTGATTTTTTTTTTTTAATGATTAGTGTGGTTTAAGTTGTGTTATATTTTGTGACAGAGTTATTAGTGTGCAAGTATGTTTTTAGTTGTGTGGTTTGTGTGTAGGTTTCAATCTAAATTATTGTTAACTTCTGCTTATGTTTTTTAAGAAATTACATTATTTATTTTCATTATATATTTTGTCTTTCAAATATAGCTTTTAACATTCACATTTCATGTTAGATTTATTATTCTTTGAGTAAAATAAACTTTTTTTTTCATGCATTCTTATCTTTGGCTAATAATATTAATGTCTTAGTTTTATTTATATATCAAGGTTCGAAGATTAACTATAAGGATATACTTATGCCGTACTGTGGCTTTAATCTTATTGTATTTTAATAATTTCTCTGCCATATTTGTGATATGTCCAAGCAATGTGAAGAGTGCCAAACACGTACTGTAGTCATTAAGGAATTGGTGTTTTTTTGTTATCAGTCATTGTTGGAAAGTACATCAGTTCAAACAGCTTTCCAATATCATAAATTTGCAGGTTTTTACTCAGGTATATATAATGTAATGAACTGTGATAATGCAGGAAACTAATAGTACAAATAGCTAGGGAGGTATCATGGATTTCTGTAAACTTTACAGGTGTCATATGTAAATAAATGTAGGTTTTTTTATAGTCTATAATTAAAACATTAAGAAAAACCAATACCAGTCACATATTTGTTATATGCTGTTGAAAAGCATTTATTTTAGAAAAATACAAGTCTGATGTAATATGAGAACAGGTGAAAATTATGTATTAAATTATACTGTTCAATAAAATTAATTGAATTGGTTGGAAAGGTTCATGTACGGTACATGTTATTGAGACTTTTACAACATGATAATATTTGCATTAGTTAATTCTGAGACATATTTTTGTCTTTAGATTCGGGAATATGGTCAACCTTTTACACATCTCCAGTATATATCAGTAGGTATATAATTCCAATTATTTAAATGTTACCAGCTCACACATCACATTAATGTGCTTGTAATATTTTCATTAGAAAGTCAATCAATCATAAAGAAAGTTTATTAACCTTAAGAATATCCACTTCATGCAAAGGACTATGGATTAAAGACTCATACTACAGGGATTAAGTTAGGTCTAACTATGCAATGAAGAATTCCTGCTTTGTTTGCAGGTAACTGGAAGCCACTTTCCTGCAATTAGTAAGTCACCATTATATCCTATTATTCTTAAACACTCCAAAAGTAATGATACACAAAAAAGTATTTGTAACTTTCTATTTCACAGTGCATCAGTTTAAATTGACACTTGCAGCTCCATTCTCCTAAGTTGCTAACTGAATCCCCTCCTCTTGTTTATATTTACCGATGAGTGACAACAACAACAACCATTATGTCGCCTGTGTCGGCCGCGCCAAGTGTAAATAAACTCAAATCTCACTATTTACGGGTTGTTTATCGACTACGCGACCCTGCTATCAGCCTAAAGGGTGCTTTTCAGTTCTTGTAGCGCTACGAGCAAATATGGCGCATAATGGCGGACGGAAACTCCCTTACGAGGCTTTGAAGATACGATCGTAGCAGTTATGAACAACTTACGAGCAAATATGGCGCTACGAGAATCATAACTGCGGTTACGATGCTTTGAAGATCCCACCCCTGACACGGTTGTTGTTGTTGTTGTTAATGTTCTCCCAGGGCAGAATGGCCTCCTGCCCCACAGACCCCTGGTACACTCTGGTCGCAGTGAAAAAACAAATTAAAATAAAGGAGGGGCTGGCCCTATATGCCTGGGCTACCGAAGCACATCCCAAGGAAATGGGTCCAGAGCTTACTGGACCAGGGAGTCTGGGGGCCTCCGACCGCCAGGGAGATTAGGGGAAAGGCTTTGATCCCACAGCCAGTGCTGTGGGCCCAAGTCCACGTTACCACAAGAGCTACAAGTGGGGCCGTACCTTCCATGAGACCAGCCCTGAAGGGACCATAAGGGGAGGGAGTTTACACTGCTGCATGCAAAGGGAAATGCACCCCCGTGTGCTGGCGGTCCACACAGCAGTGGAAAAAAAAAAAAAAGGCCTCCGGTTGCAGTACACCTCACGTGGATTTTTAATCCATGTGGGCAGATCTCGTCAAATCCACTAGAAAGTGACCAGATCCTACAACAATCTTTATTCTAGCCCTGTGGGGGATAACTAATATTCACAGAGAATAAAGTCAGCCTCACTGGGCCCTCCCTGACACGGTAAATACAGCTACAATCTTCATGTCGCTTCTTCTTCTTCTCTTGTTTCTGATGTGTGTGTGTGTGTCTGTATGAGTGTGTGTGTGTTGAAGGGAGACACACGAATGAATAGTTTACCTCTCTTTCCCTGGGTTATATAGGGCCAGCAGCCTTATGACACACACACACACACACACACACAAAAAAAAAAAAGAGAGAGAGATCAACTATGGAAAATATACAGAAATGAAAACTTAAAAATACACACACACACACACACAAAAAAAAGAAAAAAAAAAAAAGAGAGATATCAGCTAGGGAAAATATACTTAAATGAAAACATAAATATGATATACTCAAAAATAATGAAAAAAAAAGAGAGATATCAACTAGGGAAAATATACTTAAATGAAAACATAAATATGATATACTCAAAAATAATGTAGATGGTATTGTATCTAAATTAACCTAAATGTTATACAATAAGTTACACAACATTTTAGTTTCTTAATAAAAATAAAAAAAATGATGTGTTTAACCTGTGTGAATTTAACACAAGGGGGACAAGCTTGGGGGGGGTTTGGGGGGTGCGGGAGTAGGGGGACAGGCTTTAGGGGGGGGAGGGTTAGGGGGGTGCGGGAATAGGGGGACAAGCTTAGGGGGGTGCGGGAGTAGAGGACAGGCTTGGGGGGGAGTAGGGGGACAGGCTTGGAAGGGGTTTGGTGGTGTGGGAATCGGAGACAGGCTTTCTACCCACCCCAAGCCTATCCCCCTATTCCCGCAACCCCCGCCCCCCAAAGCCTATCCCTCTATTCTCGCAACCCCCAACCCCCCCCCTCCAAAGCCTATCCCCCTATTCTCGCAACCCCCAACCCCCCCCCCTCCAAAGCCTATCCCCCTATTCCTGCAACCCCCAACTCCCCCCAAAGCCTATCCCCATATTTCCGCCCCCCTCCAAAGCCTATCCCCCTATTCTCGCAACCCCCAACCCCCCCCCTCCAAAGCCTATCCCCCTATTCCCGCACACCCCCAACCCCCCCCCCCCTCCAAAGCCTATCCCCCTATTCTCGCAACCCCCAACCCCCCCCCCTCCAAAGCCTATCCCCCTATTCCTGCAACCCCCAACCCCCCCCCTCCAAAGCCTATCCCCCTATTCTCACACCCCCCCCCAAAGCCTATCCCCCTATTCCCGCACCACCCCCACCACAAAGCCTATTCCCCTATTCCCGCAACCCCCAACCCCCCCCCCTCCAAAGCCTATCCCCCTATTCCCGCACCCCCCCCAAAGCCTATCCCCCTATTCTCGCAACCCCCGCACCCCCCCCCTCCAAAGCCTATCCCCCTATTCCTGCAACCCCCAACCCCCACCCCCCAAAGCCTATCCCCCTATTCTCGCAACCACCCAACCCCCCCCCCTCCAAAGCCTATCCCCCTATTCCCGCAACCCCCAACCCCCCCCAAAGCCTATCCCCCTATTCTCGCAACCCCCGCACCCCCCCCCCTCCAAAGCCTATCCCCCTATTCCCGCAACCCCCGCACCCCCCCCCTCCAAAGCCTATCCCCCTATTCCCACACACACCCTTAATTAACCTGTGTGAATTTAACATATGGTGAAAAGATAGGGTCGGAAAAAAAATGGAGTTGGAGTAATTATTTTAACCCATATAAATTTTAAAGGTTAATAAAACAGACTTACTGATATCAGATAAGTTGAATTAAGGGGGTGTAGGAATAGGGGGACAGGCTTGGGGGGGCTTAGGGGGGTGCGGGAGTAGGGGGACAAGCTTGGGTTTTTTTTTGGGGGGTGCGGGAATAGGGGGACAGGCTTGTGGGGGTTTTGGGGGGTGCGGGAGTAGGGGGACAAGCTTGGTTTTTTTTTTGGGGGGGTGCGGAAATAGGGGGACAGGCTTAGGGGGGTGTGGGAGTAGGGGGACAGGCTTGGGAGGGGTTTGGTTGGTGCGGGAGTATGGGGACAGGTTTGGGGGGGGTTAGGGGGGTGCGGGAATAGGGGACAGGCTTTCTACCCACCCCAAATTTAAAGGTTAACAAAACAGTACTGTAATCTGTAGACTTATTTGATTCTGTTAGGATGGAGTATTACATAAATATTTTCCTTGGCCCCAGACTGAAATATTGGCTTCAGGTTTTCAGACAACAATTAAGGTAAGTATATAATGAATTAAAGTCAATCCTGATATTTTTTAGACTTTCTCAAGCTACGAACGAAAGCAGGAAATTATTGATTCTAAAATACGTGACTTCTCCTCATAGTAAAAGTTAAAAGTTATAATGGTCTCATGTACTGTACTGATGATGACAATACGGTATGTACAGCCACAATCAAATATCCACCAACACTTTCCTTCCATCGTAGTAAATATCTTGGTAATAAAGAACAACACGTGTATGATTTTGCAGCACCTCATAATAATAATAAATATCTTGGTAATAAAGAACAACATGTGTTTAATTTTACTGCACCTCATAATAATAATAATAATAATAATAAATATCTATCTATCTATCTATAGCTCTGACGCCTCGCTCCCTCCGGGAACTCCCCCCAAGGGGGTGGCCACGGCAGAAGTGTCTCCAGTTCTCCCTGTTCCAACACTCCCTCCTTACTTGGTCCATCCCTACTCTACCCCTCACGTTTCTCTCCTTTACATACTCTTACACTCTGTTCTACCATCTGACCGGAGGTCTGCCTCTCACACCAGGTCCTACAACTTCACTTCCATACACCTTCTTTACAAACTCCTCGCCTTGCATTCTCTCTACATGTCCAAACCATCTCAATGTATCACGTTTCACTCTCTCAACCACTCCACAGTCAATGCCAATTGCCTTCTCACTCATACCACATCTCTCATACACACTCTCATTACTTTCTCCATCCCATCTAGTAAGTCCACATGCTCCTCTCAAGTAACTCATTTCCACAGCACCTATTCTAGACTGATGCGCCCTACTCCATGTCCATGTCTCCGACGCATATGTCAGTGTTGGCAGGATTATACTATTTCGTAGTCCCCTTTTCACTTCCATACTCACACTTCTACCCTTCATAATCCTTCCCAGTGATCCTATGACCTGTCTACCCTTCACTGCTCTCTCCCTAATTTCTCCTTCCATACTTCCATGTTTACACATAACTGTACCCAGGTACTTAAACTCCTTCACTTCCTCCATCCTCTCGCCCCTCAGAGTTATCTCACACTTCGTCCCAGTTGGTACAGCCACTCTGTAAGGTGTAGCAAAGTCAATCACTTCAGTTTCTGCTCTTTCAAATACCATCACTTTACTTTTATCTACATTCACCTTCAATTTCCTTCGTTTACACACAGACTGAAATTCGTCCACCACTCTCTGTAAATTCCTTTCATTCTCAGCCATCAGCACAGTGTCATCCGCAAACAAACTTGCCACCAGGGACCAATTTGCTTCATTCAGCCTCAACTTCAACCCCAGACCATTCACTTTGGCTTTCACCTCTCTCATACAACCATCCATATATATATTGAACAACCATGGTGACATAACACACCCTTGTCTCAGCCCTACACTAATATTAAAACTCTCACTTAGATCACCCTCTACCCGTACACATGCTTTTGCATCTGCATAAAAAGCCTCAATACCTTTCAGCAAAGGCCCCCCAACACCATAAATTCTCAACACCTCTGTCATAGCTTTCCTATCAACTCTATCGTATGCCTTCTCCAAATCCATGAAGGCAGCATACAACTTCTTAACCTTCCCAATATATTTCTCAACTATTGATTTTAATGCAAATATTTGGTCCACACATCCTCTACCCTTTTTGAACCCTCCCTGCTCCTCACTAACTTTATTCCCTGTTACTTCAACCAGTCTTTCAGTAAGAACCTTCCCGTAAACCTTCCCCGGTACACTAAGAAGGCTTATTCCCCTATAGCTACCACACTCATCCTTACTGCCCTTCCCCTTATACAAAGGTACAATTATGGCTCTCCTCCAATCCTCTGGCACCTCTCCCTGCCTCCACGCCAATGTACATATAAGCCATAAATATCTTGGTGATAAAGAACAACATGTGTTTAATTTTGCAGCACCTCATAATAATAATAATAATAAATATCTTGGTAATAAAGAACAACACGTGTATGATTTTGCAGCACTTAATAATAATAATAATAATAATAATAAATATCTTGGTAATGAAGAACAACACGTGTATGATTTTGCAGCACCTTATAATAATAATTGAGGGGGTTGAGTTGACGTAAGGTGTTGTTGTATGATTATATTTTGATATGATGCCGATTTATTTGCATGATGGAAGGAAAGTGTCGGGGTATATTTGATTGTGGCTGTACAGTATATAAGCCTACAGTACTCTTTAGGTCATTGTTATGTAATTTTAAGTATATATGGTCTATAAAATCTGAATGGCTGTTCTTTTCATCAAATATTACATCAGAATACTATTGACAAATAATATTGTAGATAACAGAAACAGGTTATAATTACTCATTTTAAATATTATGCATGAATGTTATTAAAGTATGGATGTTTTAGCAATTAGGTCGATCTTTAAATCTGTCGTAAATATTAGGTTGTGGATAATTTATTATGTAATTTGCCTATAATGCATATACCAAGCAAGGTTTCTTTTATTCTCAAGTACACTCGTGATACGTAATTTCTGACCAGAGATGAATGGCACACACACACACATACCCTGCATTCGAACTCAGCCTCTATAGGTGTACTGGGTGGGGAAATGAACAATACCAGGCGATTCGAAGCTTTCTGCTGCTCACACTCTGGTCAGAAATTGTGTATCACGAGTGTACTTTAGCCACAAGGACTTTATTAGTATTACTGTAGGAGGACGGACCACTCTTATACGAGTTTTGGTCGTCGCGGTACAGCAGAGCCACCTAGCGGCTGATAGGAATCACTAACAGCTGCTCCTTGACTTTCACAGGAGCGGTGGGAGTTTTTTTGCAGTTTTTGGTTGGTTATGATTGATTTTTTTTACTGGAACCAGCACCTTTAAATGGAATAATTAAGTACTTATCATTATTCCGCTTTTCAAAAATACTGAAACGCGAATATTTACATAATTAAAGTAGCAACTTAAGCTACCAAGTACAGATTGAATTGATTGTCATAGTTATACCTAAAGTATACTGTAAGTATACTGTATAAGGTGGTAATACTGTATACGATGGAAGGAAAGTGTCGGTGGATATTTGATTGTGGCTGTACAATATGTTTTTTTTAAACAATATATTAGGGTTTTGTTGTAAATATTATCGTAATTCATTATGTAGTTTGACCAAAATGAATATAATATTATTTATTCTATAGCCATATAATTAGCACCAAAGGTCGTGGGCGCTACTAATAAAGAAAATCAGTCTTAAATATTAATGAGGATCGATAAAGGGAAGCAGACGGGAACTAAAGTGATGATTCCCCACGGCCGCTAGAGGCGCCAGCGTCACAGCCAGCCACAACGATGACACCAAAATAAACACAGAGTAATCTATCCTTCTCTCAGGACCAAAATAAACCCAGAGTGATCTATCCTTCTCCCTGGACTAATAAAATCCTCGGCAAGTCACTCAATCAGTGTTGCCAGGTGCTGGAAAACTTATCTGTTTTTAGATAGTTTTGAAGTCCACACAAGGAAATTATATAAAGATAATAATATTAAAAGATTGTTTAAGAGTAATCAGGGTAATTTCTACCAGATGATGAAATACCAAAATGACCGTCAATGTTCAAGAGTAAACAGAGAATTATTGAGGTAAAAAGGAAAATTCAGGGGCCGGATTCTCAAAGCAACTTAGGACATCCTATCTCATTTGGGATGTCCTAACTTCCCCAGGCGAGTTAGGTCCACATACTCAAAACACTAAGACATCATTCTCAAAACAATTTCGGCACTGTGGGCAGCCATCTTGTGAGGACTTAAGACACGTAGATTTAGGACAGCTTCAGAGCAGTCCTAAGTGAAGTTAAGGCATCGAAACACATAGAAAACATTAAATTTGTCGATAGAGCGATCCTCCCGTGGCTCTCCCCGTTGCTATCCCACCAAAACACCATCACCCACGGCACGTGTGAACATTGTTGTTGTGGAAGAGCTGAATGAACTGAACACCGAGTGCTAAACGTGATGGAACTGTGGTTTGCGTATGAGAATAGGCGTCGCCTCCGGAGGGAAAGAGTGTATAGGGATCCATTGGACCCACTACATGTTAGTGAAGAACATTTACTTCGCTATTATAGATTTCCTCGGCAAGAAATCTTGAACTTGTGCCAGGAACTTGACCCACATGTTCGTCGACGAACGAGGAGATCTCATGCTATACCAACACACACGCAAGTGTTAGTAACTCTACGAGTACTAGCTAGTGGAACATTTCAAAGTGTGATTGGAGACTCTGCTGGAGTAACTCAGTCAAGTGTGAGTAGAGTGGTGAACTCGGTAGTACATTTGTTGGCTGAGAAGGCAAGGGTGGAAATAAAAATGCCCTCAGGTATTGTGGAAATTGGCAGAGCCTGCAGAGGATTCCATGCAGTGAATGGCTTTCCCCGAGTGATTGGAGCCATTGATGGTACTCATATACCTATTAAGGCTCCAAATATAAATCCACAAGTATATGTTAATAGGAAAGGCTACCACTCCCTGAATGTGCAGTGTGTTTGCACCAGTGAGAAAATAATTATGCATTATAGTGTGAGATACCCTGGCAGTACCCACGACTCCTTCATCTGGAATAATAGTCGTCTTCGGGCTCGATTCGCTGCAGGGGAATTTCAAGACTACCTTCTACTAGGTAAGGTTTAGGTCTTGTGCATATATTTACTTATCTATTTATTTGGTAAATATTGAAAGAATTACCGTTATTGCGTACAGTTTTTCTACCTTCATTACCCACTTATTTGGACCATTCTATGGCATTTCTTCTACAAATTCCCCATTTCCAAAATAGGGCATATTCTAATGGGGCATTTTGAAATTAGCCTAACCTTACCTTACCTAACCTAAACAACATCAGACTACCGGGACCTAACCTGGGCAAACTACCGGGAAATAACCGAGGTAAGGTACCGTACAGGAAATGACCGAGGCAAAATACTGGGATCTAGCCGAATCTGGCAACACTGCTACAAAACGGTAATTCTTTCAATAAATACCATTTATTCTTGTGGTAATTAATAATGGAAAGTTTAGGTTAGGTTATATTTAACCAAGTGGTTACTTCAGTCAAGATACTGTACAATGATTTTCCCTCACAGATACAGTCAGTTTATCCTTAGCATTCTAAAGAGGGAATCATGTGCGTACTTCAATTAATTGAGAATCTTTGCATAATTATGCCTAGGCCTATAAAACATGACATACGAATAGCACACACTAATGTCCAGTCAGTCTCAGGAATTCTTATACACCACTGTGACATCAAGGGTTCGTAACAACTAGCAAATTCAGTAGGCCTACATTAATAATCTAACACCAAACTTTACTAGTAATGTTATTTGGCTAATATTTAAATCAGTCAGCATGACAATGCCTATAGTATATAATTTATGTACAGATTAAAGACCTCTATTAACCAATGCTCTGTGTATGAATTCCTGAGGTAGACTGAACATGTTATATATATATATATATATAATTTATATCTCGGTAGGCCTATGGGCTCGATCCCGACGCTCGGGGTACGAAGGCCATATAAAATGTATGGTCGTCTTATCCTGAGCATCGGGCATCGGAACCGACGATATGTTCTTGTCTACGGCTCTATATAGTAAAGATAATCTGCGTTCTTAACTCACTCCTTAGAAAATGATATTGTACTGTACATTCTTATGATTCTACGACTCCATCCATTGAGACCACATTTTTGCAATCCATTATACCCAATGATTAAAGTAAAATTATTATGGTTTTTGTCAAAAGCCATTATGAAGAAGTCAGCTGTTAAATATTGGTTTTATCTTTTTACAGGGGACAGTGGGTATCCCCTGGAACGGTACCTCCTCACTCTGTTTGCCAACCCCAGGACAAGAGGAGAAGAGCGGTACAACCGGAGCCACACACGGACAAGGGTCATAATTGAGCAGACTTTTGGACTCCTTAAGTCCCGCTTCAGATGCCTGCACCACTCTGGTGGGTCTCTGCAGTATGAGCCCAGGAAGTGTGCCAAGATGGTTATGGCCTGCATGTACCTCCACAACAAATGTGTGAGGCGCAGAGTCCCACTTCCTGAGGTGTTGCTGAAGGCAGTAGGTGAAGATGAGGAAGACCCAGATGATCCACCACCCCTGCAGGAGGCTGCCGATGCGAGACTACGACCGCCTCCAGGCTTCCAAACACGTAATAATATTGTAGATAATTTCTTTGCATGAAATAAACTTGGTAAAATGAAATAAATCCATTGTTATTAATTACTGCATCTCCTACTTATCCCAATAACACTCTCAAAACTACATTTTACCAGTAATAAAGACTTTGTGAAAATATAACTAAGATTACATTCAACTGTTTATTGTACAAAAGTAGCACACTATAAAATTAAATACAGTACAGAAATAAAATATTATCACAGCAACATGACACACCCAAAATATATTCACATTTGAAAACAAAATTAAAGTTAGTGAGGTAGTGAGAGTTCTGTTAGCACAATCACTGTACAGCTACAATAACACTAAAAACTACATTTTACCAGTAATAACGACTTTCTGAAAATATAATTCTGTATTACATTCAACTGTACAGAAGCAGCACACTATAAAATAACCTACTGAGTTTGGCACAGTATCACATTGTTTGTAAATATAAAAAAATGTTTTCTTCCAAAAGAAATTAAATCTTTCTCATATCAAGTTTTTCCAACAAAATACTAATACTAAAGAACAATACAGTACAGTATATACCCTTAAGGGGCCGGACATTTGATTAGTTCAGGCCAAACTTGACTAAGCTAGAAAACTTAAAAATTAAATACAGTACAGAGATCAAATATTATCACATATGTATAGAAGCAGCACACTATAAAATAACCTGAGTTTGGCACATTATCACATTGTGGCAGTGGATGAAAGGTTGAGGAAGGATGTGTATGATGCAAAAGTGGTGAGAGGAATGGTCCAATGCTCCGACCATTTTGCGGTGTTGGCAAGGATGAAGGTTTGGGGTAAGTGGGAATATAGGAGGAGGAATGAAGGGGTAAGGAACAAGAGGGAGGTGGCTAGTGGGAAACTAGATCTAGCAGAGTATAGGGAGGAATATAAGAGGAGGGTGGGTGAGGTGCTGGGGGATGCAAGGATGGGGATATGGGAGTGAATGCTGTGTATGAAATGTTTAAGACAATAGTATTGAGGACAGCAGCAGAAGTAGTGGGATACAAGACACAGAAGAGGGGCAAGAAAGGGAGTGCTTGCTGGTCAGAAGTGAAAGATGCCGTAGAGAAGAAAAGGAAGGCATATAGGAGAACATTACAGAGGAATGTGTCAGGAGAAGTGAGAGAGATGGAAGAGGGAATATAATGTATTTAAGAGACAAGTGAAAAGGATGGTGAGTGAGAGTGGATGAGGAGTTTGGTAGGAAACTGAGTGAAAAGTTTGAAGAGAACAAGAAATTATTCTGGAAGGAGGTGAAGAGAGAAAGAGAAGGAAAGTCTGGTAGCGCGAGAATGAAATTACTGTGAGTGGAAGTAAGGAAGTGAAAGAAGTGTGGAAGTGACATTTTGATGGTCTGATGAATGGGGGGACGGGAGGGGAGGTGGTGGTGACATGCATTGGGATGGAGGCAGGTGGTAGACGACAGGGTGTACAAGGAGAATTAGGAAGGGAAGAGGTTAGGAAAGCAATAGGAAAGTTGAAGATGGGAAAGGCACCGGGGAACAGTTCTGTGTAAACATGGAAATATGGAAGGAGAAATCAGGGAGAGAGCAGTGAGGGGCAGGCAGGTCATCGGTTCACTGGGGAGGATTATGAAGGGTAGGAGTGTGAGTATGGAAGGTATCACATTGTTTGTAAATATAACAATAATTAAATACAGTACAGTAATAAAATACTATCACACACCCAAAACAAAATAAAGTTAGTGAGGTAGTGAGAGTTCTGTTAGCATAATCACATATTGGATTGGACACATGATTGCATTGGTTGGGTAAATAATACCGTATGAGGATGGAACCTTCATTTGACAAGGTTTCATCAACTGAAAAATTATTTGGAGACTAGTCATCAAATAAAGGCTTCATCCTCAAGTGGTTTTGTTTACCAAACAGCATGGAAAAAAATAATCAATTATGGCCTTTGATGTCGGTTGGCTAACTCTGCAAGTTCTTCAAGTGCAGAGGCAATTCTTGGAAGGCTGCCTCTCAACACTTGCAGAATTTCTCCCTGTACTGCCAGCATCTGGTCACCGATACCGGGCTGTGGACTGGCACGGCGGCTGCCAACACGGCTACTGGTGCTACGACTTTGAGATCTACTTGCTGGAGGTGGTGATCTAGAGTAGGCATGGTCGTCAAAAGTCACTCTCTGGGGAATGGTGATGTTGCCTGATGGTTCGTGACTTTGGATAGTTTCTAACAGGCCTGAACTCTCAAAGTCAATATGTTCTGCAGACAGTGACTGTGATGACTCCATAGACATTGTAAAGTGGCGTGTTGTGTCATCTACTGCCACCAAAATATCAAGTCCCTGACTGTCCCAGGAGGTAGAGGGTTCCAGGTGAAATGTCGTTGACAATGGCCTGGCTCTAGCAGCACCAGAGGTAGACTGAGGCTCATCTGTAACAATAAGAAATGCTGTGGTGTTTATGTAATAAGGTTACAATGAAAAAGGAACTGCAATGTATAGTGGGGGCAATAAACACGGGGCCGCCTTTCTCCTTTAAGTTTCTTCTTGCTTAGTGCTTCTTCCTCAAAGTCTCTTGTCTGCATTGCAGTTCCTTTGGTAATACTGTTCATACATTTCACTGTCACCCAACATATATAAATACAATCACTCTTGGCCTGAACAGCAAGAGAAAACAAACGTAAGTTACCTACATCACCATTCTGCATCTGCTGATTATTGTGTACAACAGTGGTTCTCACGGGTGCCATGGACAGTGCCTAGGGGTGCCACAAGATTGTCATGAATTTTGTCTTGGCTAGATCATCTCAAGGTACATTTGTAAAACTGTTTGTAGCAGTCTGCCTATAATTAATTGTCGGTGTAGGAAGGTACTCGCTCTAATATTTTTCTAAAATATAGGTAGATACTGTATTTCCTTTTGAACACTTGTAATAATAATAATAATAATAATAACAACGGCAATAGAATGTAATAGTACTCCTTGCGTAACCAAATGTAACCACATGTATCTCACTAAATCAGGTTAGCTTTTGTTTGTTTTGCTTATTTGATTATCAGTGATTATCATGCCTTTTTTTTCTTCTTTTTATGCTAGTCTGCATTTATAACTCTTAAATTAATCTACTTCTAATATTCTGAATCTAATGCTACTGATCAGTTCTATGTTTGGGCATGTACTGTACCATATGTTAATTTTGGTTTGAGTATGGATAATAATTTAAATAATTAATTAAAGTAATTTAAACAGCTACAATTGTATATCAAAAGTTAATTCATGTGAGGAGGGGTGATGGTGAAAAAGGGGTGCCACAGAAAGGATTATATAAATTCAGGGTGCCATCACTGAAAAAAGATTGAGAACCACTGGTGAACAATATCTTCAATACAGTATGTATTGCATCTCGTCAACCTACTGAAGATTACATAATGAACATCAGCTAAGATCAATAACATCTTCACTACCAATTATGCATCTACTTACTGGGTTGTGGTGCATGTTCATCAAGTGTCCCTGTCAACGGCATGGGTCTGACAACACTACCAGCAGAGGTCGATGGCAGAGGCTCATCTGTAACAATAATATGTGCGGTGTTATGCAACAGTATATCCAGTACTAATGCAACATGTTTACTTTGAGCTTTTGTAGTAACAAACAACACATAATAACCATAATACTGCATGCATAAAAAAGACACAAATACAGTACAGAATTGGGTCCTTGCATTCCACTGCACTCTATAAGTTATTTCAGACCTTAACGTACCTGGCCTAACAATACAAAGTCACCGAGGAAAGCATGACAATCCCTTACACAGCCCTTCCATTATCTTCTGTGAGAGAATATAGTCACAATATGCACTCCGTAAAAATTAGTCAAATTTACCAGCAGTGATGTCCTCGCTTTCGAAAGGGCCAGAGATCCCCTCAATAGCCTCTGTCTCGATGAGAGCAAGCATTGCCTCCTCTGTAGGCTTCCAGTCCTTTGTGTCAGGTATTCCACCACCTGTAAAAGCCATGAAATTACAGTCATATCTAAGATGAACAGTAGTATCGTTGCAGCATTGCTTTAAGTAGTCAAACTCTAGTACAGTATACTGTATTGAACTTCTTGAATGCTTAATTTCTTTCTGTATTGTGAAGTATAATTCTGCCAATCTTTCTCAATACATTACATTAGTAGATGAAATTCCAAAAACTATCCTACATCATAAATTATTTAATGATCACTTAAGGTAGCCTACATATTGTACCCAAAATTTCTGGTAAATTTTTAGTATCATGCTTTTCTTAAATTACATACCTAACCTAATGTACAGTATATAGACTGAGTTAACAAATTCTATAATGCACACTATTAAAAGTAAAATAATGCAAGAACAACTGAAAATATTTACTCTAATGCAGTTCTCTAATATGTTTTTCCCAAGTCAGGTTTTGGGAATTAGCCTGACCTAACCAAACCTCAGAACCACAGCAGACTACCGGGACCTAACTGGAGCAAACCGTTATGAAGAAAGGTCCATATAGGTCTACTAGTGAGTAACAATGGAAGAAACAATCTACTACACAATGGCAATACAGTAAATAAATACCATAGAGAAACTAATAATTAATGGTTATTATGAACATCAATTTTCAATGATGTAAGGACTTACCTGTCACTCTGATTTCACTCCTTTCTTGGCTGCCTTCTTTTTCACGTCGGACCTGAAAGTTCTGAATTTTTTCTTAACTTCCTGCACATCCCTCGAGACTCTGCTAATGCTGTTCACAGACTCGGTGACTGCCCTCCACTCATTGTCTTTCTCTTTAGCAGTTCAGAGGATAATACACCCATTTTCACTGTCTTCCTTGTTGCCATTTCTTGCAGCATCATCAGTAACTCTTCGTCTGTGAAGTTCGCAGCTGTTCTTTTCTTCTCTGGTGGTGACATGGTAGAATGATGGCTTCAAAACTTAGTGCGACGTTACCACTGATGCTGACAGTCTCTTTGCGGGAGACAAGAGAGAGATAAGGCTGCAGGCACTATGTCACACCTCCCAGCGTCCCTTTATGTTTACACAACACAGCTGATAGGATCCTTATTGGCACAGTGGCATTCATTGCTTTCTATTGGCTGGATACACTTGAAAGACGCCACCTGATTGGCTGAAGGTTTTCCGAGGTCCTAGAGGAATAGGACGTCCCAAGTGGTTAGGAACAGTTTAGGACGTCCGAAAAATGTTTTGAGTATCGGGACTTACGACACGAAATAGGATGTCCTAAACTGTTCCTAAGATCGGACGTCCTAAGTGAGATAGGACGTCCCAAATGAGATAGGATGTCCTAAGTTAAGAACCGTTTTGAGAATCCGGCCCCTGATGTTGAAGTTGTGGGTATAATGCCAAATAGATCTGGCAACACTGGCGTACTGACAGTGAAGCAGTATTGCCAAGTATGGACAATTAGAAGTACCAATTGGGATATTATATTAATTAAGATTGTTTAGGAGTAAAATTTCTACCAGACGAAATTTCAAGAATAAAATAATGGTAAATATAAATAATAATAAAGAATAATGGTAAATATAAACTGGAAAATTATTGAGGTAAAAAAAAAAGGGACATTCTGATGATATTGAAGTTGAGGGTATGATGCCAAATAGATCTGGCAACACTGACAGTAAGACCTCCTCTGATCTGGCAACACTGCAGAGAGCGATGAATTGTCTGAATGGAATCTGGATATAGTAGGTGTGACAGAAACACAGTTACGTGAGAGAGTGAAGATGAGCAGTGATATGTACAGTATGATTGGACAGGGACGGAGTAAATGGAAGAAGAAGGGTGGAGGTGTTGGATTATTAGTTAGACATGACATAGACGTGGACATAGAGGAAGTGAAAACAGGTGAATGTGAAATGAGTGAGGACATCATGGCTGTGTACCTTAATGTAAAGATGGAAGGGAAGTATGAAAGGATCCTGTTGATTGTGTGCTATATGACTGTAGAGGGTCCAGGAGCGAGACGAGATAATGAAAGAAAATACATGATAATAGGTAGGTTGATTGCGGGAAATAGACAAAGAGAGACTATTGTCATGGGCGATATGAATGGACATATAGGAATTTTAGGAGAGGAAGTGAATGGAAATGGGGAACTTTTACTGAATTTCACGGAAGAGTATGGTCTAGAGAACTTGAATGTGACAATAGGTGAGGGACGTGCGACATGGTCCAGGTTAGGGAGTGAATCTGTGATTGATTATGTGCTAGTGAATGAAATGGCCAGGAGGAGGGTACAGTATATGTGGGTTGATGAGGAGAGGAGGATAGATTTGATGAGTGACCATAACATGATAGTATTAGAATATGACTGTGTGAGAAAGGTAGTTAAGAATGTAGTAAAAGGAGGGCAGAAATGGAGAATACGAGAAGCAAGATGGGACTTGTATAAGTGTGATTTGAGGAGCATGGAATGGACTATGGATGGAGGAGTGGATGAACTGAATGATTCCCTGATTAGGAAAGTGACAGAGGTGGGTGAGAGAAGGATAGGAAGGGTGAGGAATAGTAAAGAAAGAAGATTGATGAAGAGCTGGTGGAATGAAGATATTGAGAATGCGAGGAAGAAGAGGAAGGAGAGTAATAAGAAGTGTAGAAGACTAAGGAAAAATGTAGGCAATAGTGAGGAAGATAGAATAGCATATGAGGAGGCATGGAAGGAGTATGAACGTAGACAGAAGGAGGTAAAAAAACTGATCAGGAAAGCCAGAGTTGTGGATGACAAGAAAGTGGTAGAGAGTTTGCGTGCCAAGGGAGAGGAAGGTGGTAAAGAGTGGTATGACTTCTTAAGGGGTGAGAAGCAGAAGGAGAGAATCAAAGTGGATGAATTAGTGGTTGGAGGAAACATAGTGAGGGACACAAGGGACAAGGTGAATGCTATAAAGGAATTCTGGGAGGAAATAGGTGGTGTGAATGAGGCAGAAGACAGGAGTGATGTGAGGTTTGAATTGGAAACAAGAATAGAGGAGGATATGAATGATGAAATAAGTAGAGCTGAGATTAGGAAGTATGTAGGGAAACTGAAAGCAGGTAAAGCAGCAGGCAGGGATGGGGTCCCGTATGAGTTCTACAAGGAGGGAGGGGAAGGAGTATTAGAAGGCCTTTACTCTCTATTCAGAGCAATCTGGGTAGAGGAAAAAGTGCCAAGTAAGTGGAAGGAGAGTAGAGTGACTGTGTTGCATAAGGGAGGACACAAGAGTAAGAGGGAGCTTAGGAACTATAGGCCTATAGCTCTAACAGATACAGTATCAAAGGTGTTTTGTGGGATCCTGAATGAAAGGTTGAAAGAGAATGTGGAGAGGTACAAAGTGATGGGAGAGGAACAGAATGGTTTTATGACAGATAGGAGAGGGGAGGATAATATGTTCGTAGTGACAGAAGTTATTGAAAAAATGGTGAAAGATAACAGGAAAGTTTACTTAGCATTTCTAGACATTGAGAAGGCGTATGACAGAGTTAACAGGTATAAGCTAGGCAAGGTGTTGGAGAGAGTGGGAGTTAGTAGCAAGGTAATGAATATTATAATGAGTATGTATAAGGAAACCAGGGCAGTGTACAGTATGGGCGATTTAGAGACAGGGTGGGTGGAGAGTAAGAGAGGTGTGAGGCAAGGATGCGTACTTTCACCATTGTTGTTTGGTCTGTATACAGAGGAACTAGCTGCACGAGTAAGGAAGAAAGGTTTAGGGATTCAGGTAGGGGAGTATGTACTGAGTATTTTGTTGTATGCAGATGATGTGGTGATTCTGAGTGAGACAGGTGAGACACTGCAGAGAATACTTGATGTAGTTACTGAGTATGGGAATTAATTTAATGTCAAGTTTGGGAGTGATAAGAGCAAAGTATTGGTAGTGAATGGGGATGACCGGGATATAGGTAGAACGTGGAGACTGGGTGAAAATGTGATTGAAAGGACACAAGAGTATAGATACTTAGGAATAATTGTGGATGAGAAAGGGTGTGATAGGACAAAGACTGATAGGTTATCAAGAGCAAACCAGTGGGTAGGAAGACTAGGAAGTGTGGCAAGGTGTAGAGCCAATAAGTATGAGGTAGTGTGTGGTGTATGGAAAGGTATGGCTGTACCTGGACTCATGTATGGACTGGAGACTATGACATGGACAGTGAATGACTTGAACAGACTGGAAGTAGTACAGAATAGGATAGGAAGAACAGCATTAGGTGCAAACAAGTATGTAGGTGTGGAAGCAATAAGAGGTGAAGCTGGATGGAGTACGTTTGAGGAGAGGATAGCCAAAGGAGTGTTGAGATATAAGGTTAGACTAGAGGGAATGAATGAAGACAGATGGGCTCGAAGAGTGTATAAATGGACAGGACGGTACACCAAGTGGAGAAGGATGTGTGATAAGAGAATGGAAAAGTGTGGAATGCAGTACCCAATGCTAGATGAAAGGGGCAGATGGAGTGATGAGAAATGGATGAATGAGTTTAAGAGACGAATACAAGAAATAGGCAGAGATGAATGGATGAGAGGCATAAGTCAGAAGAGCACGCTAGATTGGTACTCCTCTAAGGACATACCAAGGAGTGAATTGTTCTATGATGGTAGCTGGGGAAGTGAGCTGATGTTTAAGGCAAGAACGAAGTCACTGGAGGTGAATGACAGAATTTATAGATGGAGTAATGAAGGTAGTAAGGTGTGTGGGATGTGTGAGAGTAGGGAAGATGAGACAGTAGAACATGTGTTGATGGTATGTGATAAGTATGAACGAGAGAGAGCTATCATGCTGAATGTGGTAATTAGTGAACTAGGAGTGAGAAAATGGAGTGAGATGGTGGAAGCGACAGTGGCAGCTAAAGTGCTGCTAGGTCTTAGTGAACGAGAGCTGTACAGTCCAGTGATAATAGAAAGTGTGAAAGAATTTCTGGAAAGGGTATGGTTGAAGAGAAAATGAGTATATAGGGACGAGCAGGTTGTATAGGATATAAAGGATGAAAGTATAATGTGTATACATGTATTCTTTGGTGCTGTTTTTTGTTTTCTCTCTGCAGAGTCTGCAGAGGAAGACAGTGAGAGAGCGCCGTTGCAAAGGCTACACCCGAACGCGGGTGACTCTCCGTCATCATCATCATCATAAGAATGTAAGTAAACAAAAAAAAATCAGTCATAGTAAATACGATGATGTGCCGGTACGATGGTGTGCGGCTCTATGGATACACAACAGAGCCATCGTACCGGTACCATGCATCGTATACACTATGGATCTTCTTGCATAACGCCTTAATTATTGTTATAAGAGTAAATGTGTGAATTTTTTAGTTCGTGGTCATACTAACTAAGATGGCTACTCGGTGTGTTGGTTTGTAAGCTTCTCAACCAACCACACTTGTATTAGGCTTCATTATTTTAGGGTTGATTCCATAGTGGTATTGGTTTGTAAGCTTCCTAACCAACCACACGACCCTATACAACGTCCATTTAGGGTCAATTCGGTAAATATTGAATGAATTACCGTTATTGCATACGGTTTTTCTACCTTCATTACCTACTTATTTAGACCATTCTAAGACTATTTTCTTCTATGGCATTTTCTCCGCAAATGCCCCATTTACAAGATAGGGCATATTCAAATGGGGCATTTTGAAATTACCCTGACCTTACCTGACCTGACGTAACCTAACCTAGACCGCATCAGACTACCGGGATCTAACCTGGGCAGACTACCGGGACCTAACCTGGGCAAACTACCGGGAAATAACTGTGGTAAAGTAAAGAAAATGACCGGTGCAAAATACTGGGACCTAGCCGGATCTGGCAACACTGCTACAAAACGGTAATTCTTTCAATAAATACCGTCAATTCCTCAGTGGTATTATTGGTTTGTAAGCTTCCCAACCAACCACACTTGTAAGGCTTCATTATTTTACGGTCAATAAACACAGTGGTATTGGTTTGTAAGCTTCCCAACAAACCACACAGATGCTTACAGATGATCTTCTGGAAGAGGCTCTATTGGTGAGCCTGTACTTTCAGCTCCACTTCATTCCTATTACTCATTTGCCCTATAGAAGTATTTTTGTTCTTGATTGTCCCAAAACTTATCTAATTGTTTGGTATTTATTGGAAGAATTACCGTTTTGTAGCAGTGTTGCCAGATCCGGCTAGATCCCCGTATTTAGCCCCGGTCATTTCCTGTACTTTACCACGGTTATTTCCCGGTAGTTTGCCCAGGTTAGGTCCCGGTAGTTTGCTGTGGTCTAGGTTAGGTCAGGTAAGGTCAGGCTAATTTCAAAATGCCCCATTTGAATATGCCCTATCTTGGAAATAGGGCATTTGTGGAGGAAATGCCATAGAAGAAAATAGTCTTAGAATGGTCTAAATAAGTGGGTAATGAAGGGAGAAAAACCGTACACAATAACGGTAATTCTTTCAATATTTACCAATTGGTTTTCAAATGAAACCACTGATTTCTGGTTTATGATCCACTCTGGCAGAGAGTTCCACATATCTATTACTCTGCAGAGAAAAGAGTATTTCCTCAAGTTCATTCGAGATCTTGGTTTAAATAATTTTCTAGAATTTCCTCGTGTAATACTCTCTTCCCGTTCCTGAAAAACTTTCTCGCTGCATTCCTTGTCATACAGTCCATTGATAAATTTAAATGTTTCAATCATGTCGCCTCTCCATCTTCTATATGACAGTGTTGGTAGATTAAATGTTTTTAGCCTCTCCTCATATGACAAGTTCTTCATATTGGGCAGGAGTTTAGTTGCTCTTCTTTGGACATTTTCAACTGCCTCAATGTCCTTAAAAAGATAGGGATTCCACACCTGATTTGCATACGTATTCCAGATGAGGGCGGAGAAGAGCAATGAAAAGATATTTAAACATTTCTGCATTTAAGCTGGTGAAAGTTCTTCTTATAATGCCAACAATCTTGTTACCTTTGTTTATTTTCTCTGAGAGATTTTCTGAAAATTTCAATATGTCGTCAATAATTACTCCAATATCCTTTTCAGCTCTTGACCTTTCTATTACATTTTCAAGATGATACTCTCTCTCTCTCTCTCTTTCTTCAGATCCACCAATTCTCATTTACCTCATCTTATCTGAATAAAAACTCAATAACCATTTTTCTGTCCAATGTTTCATATCTTCTAAATCTTCTTGGAGTTTTATATGGTCATCATCATTTGCCATAGTTCTAAAAATTTTAGTGTCATCAGCATACAAATATATATCACTTTTGTTTCCATCACAACACAACTAGGCAGGTCATTGATATAAACAACAAATAGTAATGGTCCCAAGACTGAGCCCTGAGGTACCCCACTGACCACATCACTCCATTCCATAGCCTCTCCATTCACTATTCTATGTATCTATCTATAGCTCTGATGCCTCGTTGCCTCCATGAACTCCCCCCAAGGGGGTGGCCACGGCAGAAGTGCCTCCAGTTCTCTCTGTTCCAACACTCCCTCCTTACTTGTTCAAGCCCTACTCTGCTTCTCACGTTTCTCTCCTTTACATACTCTTCCACTCTGTTCCAACACTCCCTCCTTACTTGTTCAAGCCCTCCTCTGCCCCTCATGTTTCTCTCCTTTACATACTCTTCCACTCTATTCTGCCATCTAACCGGAGGTCTGCCTCTCACACCAGGTGCCACAACTTCACTTCCATTGACCTTCTTTACAAACTCCTCACTTTACATTCTCTCTACAGTGGGATCTCGCATCTAGCGAGTTCTCAACTTGCGAATTCGTATCTGGCGACACCATACAACCTCTACCCATATTCGTTTCTAGCGAACAAAATTCCCATCTGATGAAATAAATATGTAAGAAAATTAAAAAATAATAATAATAAATTCGAGGGCGGCAGATTTACCGCCACGGCGGCTACCTGTATTTTGTTTATCGTGTGACGTCACGTCACCACCCACGCGGCCAATCGGCCACTCCTAGTCCTTCCCCAATTTAAAAACTCAGTCTCCGTCTTTGTCGAGCACGTGCGAGACCTCTCTTGACCCGCTCCGACCTTAAGCGTGAGGAGGAGAATGCAGATGAAAGAATTACAAAATTAATTCAAGCATCAAGAGAGGCGGGAGAGAGTGGTGGTGAGCGGGAGACAAGTGAGGAGGGAGGCTGTGGCACGCTGCACTAGCCTGTCCCTTCGCCTCAGATACCAGCAGTTCGTCACTTCATTCATTACTCACGAGTAAATAGTGAATCCTGTATTTAATTATTTCTTCTTGAATTCATGTTGTGTATCACTTTGTGTACAACATAATGAAAATTATGCGATATCATAGACAAAAGTATATAAAATATAGATAATAAATTAAAAAAAAAAATTCCCATTTGGCAGGCGAGAGAGCGTGAACAGTGGTGAGGAGGGCGAGGGTGGTGGTGGTAACATGGACAAGGGAGGAGGGGAGGGGAAGGGAGAGGTTGCTTGAGTGAGGAGGTGGCTGCCAGTCCGTCCATCCCTCCACCAAATGGACATTCGTCACACTTACACACTTTATCACTCAAATTACAATACCACTCATAATTTTTTCTTTGTTATATATTGTGCATCACTTTGTGTTTATTTAAATGGAAATTAAAATGTTATACGCGAAAATAAAGTAAATAAAATGAAGATCGGCAATTTTCACCTCACCTATTATAATTTTCCTCATTAGTTTATGTATTCGCATCTAGCGAATTCACATCTAGCGCCGTTTTTTTGGCACCAATTACTCACTAGATGCGAGATCCCACTGTACATGTCCAAACCATCTCAATGTATTACGTTTCACTCTCTCAACCACTCCACACTCAATGCCAATTGCCTTCTCACTCATACCACACCTCTCATATACACACTCATTACTTTCTCCATCCCACCTAGTAAGTCCACATGTTCCTCTCAAGTAACTCATTTCCACAGCACCTATTCTAGACTGATGAGCCCTACTCCATGTAGGGCTCTTTGATTTCTATTACCTAAGAATGCCTTAATCCAGTCCAAATAATTGCCTTCTATACCACAGCAGGAGATCTTTTCCAATAACCTTTTATGTGGAACTCTATCAAAAGCCTTCATAAAATCACAATAAATTACATGTACAGAATTCCCTTGATCTAAAGCCTTCGTCCACTCATCCAACACCTTTATAAGTTGTAATACAGTAGATCTCCATGGTATAAAGCCGTGCTGTTTATCACTGAGCAAGTTGTATTTCCTCAAGTGAGCCATCATCTCCTCTCTAATTAGTGTCTCCATACATTTACATATAATGTTTGTCAGACTCACAGGTCTATCATTTCCTGGGTCCCTTTTATCACCTTTTTTAAATATTGCTGTGATATTTGCAATCTTCCAATCAGTGGGCAATTGCTGTGTGCTGAACGAGCATTCAAAGAGAATAACCAGTGGCTCTAAGATCTCCTTCATTATCTCCTTCACTATCCTTGGGTGTATCCCATCTGGTCCTGGTGATTTATCCTTCTTCATTTTCTGTATTACCTTCTGAATTTTCTCCTTGGTAATGTTAAGACTTTGCAGAGGTGGTACTACCTGCACTCTTCCCCTTGGAGAGTCTCCATCAGATTCAGTGACAAACACATTGGCAAATTGTCTAGAGAGAACCTTTGCTTTTTCTCTGTCACTTACTGTGGTCTCTGCTTTACTGCTTTATTGTGGTCTGTATACAATTCTGATATCATGCCTTTGGTGTTAATTTTTGACTGAACATATTTCCAAAAAACCTTCGGGTTTTCTTTTACAAGTGTAGCAAATTCCAGTTCCTTGTTCTTCACTGCTTTTCTTGTTTCTCTTCTCACCTGATTGTTAACTCTACTCTCCTATATTCTTTACTGATTTCAGCATACTGACTCTTCTCCATATAGTTTTCAGAATTTTCAAGTTTGTTCATTTGTTCCCATAATCTTTGCTTCCTCTTTATCTTGTTCCATAGCTTCCTGTTCATTGGCAAGTTCAGTTAATTCTCATTTTACACTGGGATGATGTATGTGAAATAGTGTGTGTAATGAATGTATGTACTGTAAACACTTATTGTACACTATATTAATTAAACACCCATAATACCAGTGTACTGTACAATGAGGGTTTTCTGTACACAGTTTCATTACACACCCATAATACCAGTGTACTGTACAATGAGGGTTTTCTGTACACAGTTTCATTACACACCCATAATACCAGTGTACTGTACAATGAGGGTTTTCTGTACACAGTTTCATTACACACACTACATTACACATCCAATATACAAGTGTACTGTACGATGAGGGTTTTTTTGTACACAGTTTCATTACACACCCAATATACAAGTGTAAAATGAGAATTAACTGTGGGGGACTGTATCAAATGCTTTCCTTAGATCACAATAAGCCACATCCACTACCCATCCTCTATAGACTCAGTCCACTTATCAATACTTATATCAGCTGCAATACTGTTGACCTCCCTGGTAAGAAACCATACTTTTTTTTGCTGAACAAGTTGATACCTGACATGTGCTTTATGATACTGGTCTGTAGTTGTTGTTGAAGTTCCTCAAGGTGTCTGGCCGAGCAGCCCCCCTGAGCTCCTGAGGAAGGTCATGGCCTGAACCGGGCTTTCCCACAGTGCCCTCAGAGAGTGTATGTTGTGTGGTTGGTGAGTGTGGTTGTGGTCTGTAGTTACTGGGGTTACTCTTATATCTCCCCTTTTTAAATATTGCAGTAATATTTGCTGTTTTCCACTCCTGGGGAACTTGATATCTTTCCAAAGAGTTGTTAAAAATAATCCACAGTGGTTCCACCAGCACCTCAGCAACTTCCAATATAACTCTTAGGTGGAGTGTGTCTGGTCCGGGGGATTTATTACGCTTTAACTTTTTCAGTGTTTTCAGTATACGAGGCGTCTATTTACATAACGAGATAAGCGACACAATTCAAGTTTTGAGAAAAATGGGTTTAAAGTTTAACATCTGTGTACAAAAGGTTATAATCTCTCTATTTATACTTCATTTTAAGCCTTATCAGAAACTCCAAAAGGGGATATGGACTTCACCACGTAAATTGTAGATGTTTACTAGGGGGGGAAGACAGTGCCATTTCAATTTCACCAGAGGTGGTGTTTATCCCGTTATGCAAATAGACGCCTCAATTATTATTATATATTATCTTCCCTTGATATTTCCATAATTGACAATGGTTTTTCTTGTCTCACTTTCAATTCTGGCACAGCTCCTTGCGGTTCGTTCATAAATACTGATGAAAAAAAACTGTGTTAACTCTTGTGCCTTCTCCTTGTCACTCGTTGTGTTGTTATTTTTGTCACCTCCCATATATAATTCTGTGATCCCAGATACTGTCTTCGTCTTAGAGTTAACATACTTCCAGAATATCTTTGGATTGCTTTTTACATTTTGTGGTATTGTTTGTTCCTTTGCTTTAACTTCTCTCCTAGTTTCTTTCCTTACTTGGTTATTTAAATGTCTGTACTCAACATTGCACTCTCTGATATTCCCTATTCCCACTGTCTGTTATTTCTTTCTGCCATTTTCCTCAATCGTTACTTTGCTTTTTCTTAATCTTTGCCCTCAGTTTCCTATTCATGGGTAAATTCACTGTTTAAGGTTTTCCTTGATTCCCTTTCCTTAAACATTCTGCATGGTATACAATCACTGATAACTTCCTACAATTTAGTTATAAATTTATTCCATATGTCATCGATGTCTTCAGTATTCAAGTGGTCTTTCCAGTCTATATTTAGTTTCTCCTTCATTTCTAAATAATTTCCTCTTTCATATAAATACACCTTCTTCTTTGTCTTCCTTATCTGTGGTTCTATATCACAATGAAAAGTTATGCAGGCATGATCACTTTTTCCGAGGGGGCTGTCTACTTCAATCCCCTCTACTCTTACGTCATCGTCAGTAAACACAAGTGACGTGTATAAATAAGGTGTGGGTCATCTAGTGGGACAGAAGAGAAGCTACGGTACCAACATCACCACCATGAAGCTCCATTGTCCCATCTAGTGCGACACCCAATAATCTCGGGGCCTCACAAGAGTCAATGGCTACTGACACCCTACAGCCCCGAGGTTGAGGTATAGTAAAAGAAAAAAAAAAATCCACTTTTCACTCCCTCTACATCTTGTTATGTTGCACAAAGAAACAATCACTTATTTTTTCTATAAAACTCTGACTGTATTGGTCTCCGCTGGATGCTGTACCTGTTGTCCAGTTTATGTTAGGCAAATTAAAATCGCCTATATCTATTTTGTGTTTCGTTCTTTGTTCACCTATTTCTTGTTGTAGATCCAATTACCTGTTGTTATTCTCAGTGGTGCTATTTGGACTCCTGTATACAGCTGTGAGCAATAAGTCCTCTGTACCTTTTATATTCACTTTTATGAATGAAATTGTGTACAGAAAACCCTCATTGTACAGTACACTTGTATATTGGGTGTGTAATGTAATGTGTGTAATGAAACTGTGTACAGAAAACCCTCATTGTACAGTACACTTGTATATTGGGTGTGTAATGTAATGTGTGTAATGAAACTGTGTACAGAAAACCCTCATTGTACAGTACACTTGTATATTGGGTGTGTAATATAGTGTACAATAAGTGTATACAGTACATACATTCATTACACACACACTATTTCACATACATAATGCCAGTGTAAAATGAGAATTGCCTATATTCACATAAATCACCACCTTCCTCAATACTATAGGACACCCCATGTTTCACATACATTAACAAACCTCTCCCACAGCTTTCTTCAGATATATTTTTTCCTAATAATTTGTATCCCTTGATATTAAACTCTACAATACTCTTTTCATATCTATAGTTCTTTGGCTTCACCTCCAGTATTATTATCACATGGGGTTTCACTCTCATATCTCCTATTCTTACCTCAAGTTGTCACATGTAAAAGTATCAACATTACTAAACATCACATGTATCTTATTTTGAGACTTAATATTTTCTCCATTCTGCCTCATCTTTACTGGATATTTTCCTCTTGGTTTCTCTTTACACACAGTAGATACCGCTTCCATGGCTTCCCTCTTACCACATCCTTCTCCTCCTCACTCTTCTCTTTGGCCTGTTTCCTTAGTTCCTTTTCTTATTCCCGTTCCTCTCTCGTCACATCATGATACACTGACACATTCCTGAATAAAAGTTCCTTAACATTCTTTAGTTTATACAAGTTTCTCATGATCCTCATCTTCACTATCAAAACAATTTAGGTTCAGCTCTCCACAAATCTCTTTAAACATTAGTTTATCATGTCTCATCTTGTCTTCTCTCTCCTCCATGTTAAATCCACTTATCATTTCTTCCGGCATTCTGTGCAGTACTATATTATTCTCTCTGTGTAACATATCCTTCACTTGTTCCACTGTCTCCTCTGCAATCACACTTTTGCTTACTTTTGTAGCACTATGTGAGTTGCAAATATTTTGGGTCTCCTCCTTCACAACATCTTTGCAGGATTATACTAAATCATTCTTCACCTCAATGCAAACTTTCTCCTTAACTTCTTCAAGTAATTTACCTTTTATATCATTAATATCCTTCTGAACCTCTTGAAACTTATCCAACTTTCCTAGTTCCAACACTTTTTGTACTTCCAATTTCTCTTTCACTTCATCCATTTCTGTGCTAATTCTGCCCTTTACTACTGCTATCTCATTCTCAAAAACAAGAAGCTTGGCAGTTGTCTCCTTTTCTAGGTTTTTCATTTTTGTTTCCACTACATCTTGTCTCTTTTCCAGCTTTGTAAATGTGACTCAGGACCTTGACAGCAACATTATCACACTTATTGTAATACCAGTGTAGTTTACTAGCATCACTCCAGTTTAAAAATTTATATATACAGTACTTCCCTTGATACTCCTTCACACTTAATATGATGCCAGAATTCACAAAGACCACACCAAAATGCAGCATCAGAGTTGTTGCAGTCTGGACAAACCTTGAGCTTCCTCCTCTACTTGTTTACATCTGTTATCCCCTTCCTCCTTCAGTCATGTTTCATTAATCAGCTGATCCTGGGATGGTAACTTCTTCCTTTGTTTTAGTCCACTTCTTGTTGCTGTAGACACTTTTTTCTCCAGAGTCAGTCTTATACTTCTTAGGTTCTTATATTTGCTTTATACAACTTACCACCATTCAACTATATTTCAAACTCATTAATAATTGAAACAAAGATAGAGCCAACCAATTCATATCCTTACCTAACCTGACCTGACCTGACCTAACCTGACCTAACCTGACCTGACCTGACCTAACCTGACCTTACCTAACCTGACCTGACCTTACCTAACCTGACCTGACCTTACCTAATCTGACCTAACCTAACCAAACCTGACCTGACCTTTCCTTACCTAACCTGACCTGATCTAACCTGACCTTACCTTACCTAACCTGACCTTACCTAACCTGATCTTACCTTATCTAACCTGACCTGACCTGACCTTACCTAACCTGACCTGACCTAACCAAACCTGACCTGACCTGACCTAACCTAACCAAACCTGATCTGACCTGACCTAATCCGACCTGACCTAACCTAACCTAACCTAACCTGGGCAAACTACCGGGACCTAACATGGGCAAACTACTGGGAAATAACCGTGGTAAAGTACAGGAAATGACCGGGGCAAAATTTTGGGACCTAGCCGGATCTGGCAACACTGCTACAAAACATTAATTCTTTCAATAGATACCGTACCCATTATTTTATTGGTTTTCTCTCTCTCTCTCTCTCTCAATATTTTTTTGTTATGTAAATCAGTGAAAATAGACTATATGTATGTATGTATATGTTATTATTATTATTATTATTATTTTAATCTATTCTATTACTGTTTTTTAATACAAAGTTTTTACCTTTTTTTTCTCGCTAATTTATAACATTCTAAGACACTTTTCTTCAATGGTATTTTATTATTATTATTGTTATTATTATTATTATTATTATTATTATTATTATTATTATTATTATTATTATTATTATTATTATTATCATCATTATGATTATTATTATTATTATTATTATTATTCAGTAAACCTAACCTAACCTAATGTAATGTCAACAGAATTGGTCAGGTGCTAACCAGGTCATGGAAGAAGATAATGAAAGGTAATATATTATTATTATTATTATTATTATTATTATAGGTAAAGTTATAAAAGTTGTTCATCGCCAATATTGTGTATTTTAGTATCATTAACCACTATTTTGGACCATTCTAACACACTTTTCATCTATGGTGTTTCTCTGGGAGATGCCCCGTTTTAGAGATGTGCCCCATTTTACAAACATATTTTGGAAATTAATCTGACCTAACCTGACCTAGCCAGTAAATATTGAAAGAATTACCGTTATTGCATATGGGTTTTCTACCTTCATTACCCACTTATTCAGACAATTTTAAGACTATTTTCTTCTATGGCATTTCCTCCACAAATGCCCCATTTCCAAGATAGGGCATATTCAGATGGGGTATTTTGACATTAGCCTGACCTAACCTAACCACATCAGACTACTGGGACCTAACCTGGGCAAACTACCGGGACCTAACCATGGTAAAGTACAGGAAATGACCGGGGAAAAAGTCTGAGAAAGTCTACTTACGTTACAACACATTTTCTGTGTTTACTACTGTCACCTGAAAAACTATGATTCTGTTTATTTTTTTGGTGATAAACTATAATTTATTTTTTATTTTTGTTTATGATAAACTGTATCGTTTTATATATATTTTTTTTTTTGTGATAAACTGTTTCTTTCTTTCTTTCTTTTTGTGATAAACTGGGTTTTTTTTTGTGTGTGTGATACTGTTTATTATTTCTTATGGTAATAAACTATACTTCTTTTTTCTTTTGGTGATAAACTATGCTTTTTTTTATTTCTTTTTTGTGATAAGCTATACTTCTTTTTTTTTTTTTGTGATAAACTCTGCTTGTGTGTTTTTGTTTTTGTTTTTGTTTTTTTTGGTGATAAACTATGCTTCATTTTTTGGTGATAAACGATGCCTATTATTATTATTTTTTTTTGTGATAAACTATGCTTCTTCTTTTTCCTTTTGGTGATAAATTATGTTTCTTTCTTTTTTTATATAAACTATGCTTCTTTTTTCTTTTTTTTTGTGATAAACTGTTTCTTTTTTTGTGTGCGATAAACTATGCTTTTTTTTTTGGTAAACTATGCTTCTTCTTTTTTGGTGATAAACTATGCTTTTTTTTGTGTGTGTGATAAACTATACTTTTTTTTGTGTGTGTGTGATAAACTAGGCTTATTATTATTATTATATTATTATTAATTTTTTTTAACTATGCTTTTTTTTTGTGTGTGATAAACTATGCTTATTATTATTTTTTTTATTTTATTTTTTGTGGTAAACTATCCTTTTCATTTGTGTGTGTGATAAACTATGCTTATTATTATTATCATTATTATTATATATATATATTTTTTTTGGTGATTAACTTTTTTGTGTGTGATAAACTATGCTTCTTTTTTTTTATATTTATTTTATTTTATTTTTTTTTTGGGGGGGGGTTAGTCACTTAAAAGCCGGCACCTGATTGGCTGAACAACACAGGGCGCCCTAACTACATTTTTTCTAATGATTTCATACATTATTTTTTTAAATGCATAAACATACATACATATGATAATTGAGGGTAATAGATATTTTATTTAATAGTATTTTCTTAACATATTTATTTACTGTTTATTTATCAGTATTTTCTTAACATATTTCTTTTCTGTGTATTTAATATTACTTTTTATATATATTTCTTTTCTGTTTATATAATAATACTTTCTTAACATATTTATTTTTTGTTTATTTGATAGTACCCCCAACATTTTTTTTTCAGATTTTGTAAAAATGTAGGGCGATTATCCTATAGTTGGCAACACTGATATTCTGCCGCGAGGTTGAAATGTCCAAAATGTAGGGCGATTATCCTGTAGTTGGCAACACTGTGGTATCCAGCCCTAGATCAGTGTTGCCAGTGTCCAATGTTGCCAGCTGAGAGGGATTGCCACCTGACCATCTAGGTGAGTGACTGTGTTTGGGTTTAATTGTGTGTGTGTGAATGTATGTGTACAGTACATAATATGTTCTTACCTATTTGTATCTTTACAGGATTGAGTCAAGCTCGTAATGTCCCGTATTTTAAATCACAATTATCATATTTTTCTTTAAAGTTATGTATGTTTTTGACACACACCACTTCTTCTGGTAATTTGTTCCATTCGTCTATTACTCTATTTGGAAAGCTATATTTCTGTGCATCTTAATCTCCTCTTCTTTTAATTAATTTCTTACTATGTCCTCTCATTGTAGGTATTCCTTGTTGACATAAGTTATATATATCTATGTTTTCTTTTTCTGTGACACATTTGTAAACCATAATCATATCACCTCTCTTTCATCTTTCTTCTAGTTTAGGTAATTTTAGTTTCGCTAGTCTTTCTTCATAGTGTGTGTGTACAGTACATAATATTATGTGTGTGTGTGTGTGTGTGTACAGTACATAATATTGTGTGTGTGTGTGTGTGTGTGTACAGTACATAATATGTGTGTGTGTGTACAGTACATAATATTGTGTGTGTGTGTGTGTGTGTACAGTACATAATATTGCGTGTGTGTACAGTACATAATATGTGTGTGTGTGTGTGTATGTTTTTGACACACACCACTTCTGGTAATTTATTCCATTCATCTATTACTCTATTTGGAAAGCTATATTTCTGTACATATTTGTGTGTGTGTGTGTTTTTGACACCCACCACTTCTTCTGGTAATTTATTCAATTCGTATTTTACTCTATTTGGAAAGCTATATTTCTGTACATACTTGTGTGTGTGTATGTTTTTGACACACACCACTTCTTCTGGTAATTTATTCAATTCGTCTATTACTCTATTTGAAATCTATATATCTGTACATCTTTATCTCCTCTTCTTTTAATTAATTTCTTACTGTGTCCTCTCATTGTGTTGAGCTGGTAGATACATATGGCAGGATAAAGCAGAGGCACAGGAGCAAGGAAATTAACTTTATAATTCTGGAGGCAACACACATGGAACGTAGCAGCCAGTGTCAACCACCACCTCTCTCACTCACACATCTCCAAAACATAAACAAATGACATTTCGTGAAGCGCGGAGCATAACATCTCACACAAATTTAACATAGTTAACATGTATAATATGTTTGGTATTCAATTTTCTTGACTTTTCAGTTATTATTATTATTATTATTATTATTATTATTATTATTATTATTATTATTATTATTATCATCTATCTCTCTATGTAACATCTCACACAAATTGAACATATTTAAAATATTCCCTCTCTTCTAAATAAAATGGAATTATATTCAAACTAATGATAACTGTCCATGCAGCTCAAATAGATGACAACAGTATAAAAATAAAAAACTTATAGGCAAATAGAACATAAAAAATTATTGTTCTTTTTACGAAATTAATATACTTCAGTTAATTTGTTAGCTTACAATCCCAAACATCCATTTTCAAAAACACAAGCTATCTTCAAAGAATTCACTCCTTTCTTTGTTAACACATCAGCCAATTGTGCCTTTGACTCTAACCAAAACACTTTCAACTCTCCACTCTGAACCATTTCTTTGAGAATAGTTATGTCAATTCTTAATCTCTTCTCTGAAAATTTTTTCACAGAGTACACATTATCATAAAGTGAATGGTTATCTACATAAAGTTCTACAGGCAACCTTCTTTCATTATCATACAATATCTGAGACAACATATTTCCAAGATACTAGGCCATAATATCTACTGCCTCAGTAGCTGCTAGAGTTTCAGCTGCAAGGGTGCTCTTCACAACTCTTCTCATCCTCTTTGCTTCCCAATACAAAGGACAACTATTTCCATTTTCTCCTACAAGGAAAATCACAAAGCCCCCAGCACTACTAGATCCATCTGGGAGACCAGCATAAGAAGCATCACTGTACACAACTAACTTACAACTAGAGGTATCACCAACTTCTGGAAAGTACATTGAATTATCAAAAGTACAGGCTTTTCTTAGACATTTATTTGCCTCGATCAAATCTCCTACTTTAGGATGATTTACTTTGCAGCTAAGTTCTAACACATCATATGACAGATCAGGCCTTGAATTGGTACATAACCACCCTAGTTGGCCCACCAAACTCCTGAAACTCTCCTTTTCTTCATTACATTCCAGCTTCTTATTTAGTCCTCTCACAGCACTTACATTTACAGCTTCCAAAAGTTTACAGTACTCATTCTGATGAATTTTGACACCCTGATCATTCATTCTGTACAATACTTAGTCCAATATATTTGAAAATGTCTTTATTTTGTTCCTTAACCTGAAACTGACTTCTTATTTTGGCAATGACAACATTTTCCAATCTCTTTGTTCCTCCTCACAAGAAGTGATCTACATGCATCCAAAACATATCACACAACTCTCGCTGCAGGGTCAGTTTTTACCTGAGTACATCCCATCTTCAACATGAAGGTTTTCACTGTGAGATACCACCTCCTAGCTGCATCATTGACGCCACATACACATTTTTGTAATTTCCACAGAACAGTACTATCACCACCTGCCTCAGTAGGAGGAATAAGATACACATCACACTCAAACCGTTCACTCTGTAGGAATGCAGCCTTAATGTCAATTGAGTTCACTCCCCACTTTTTAGAAGACAGTATTGCAACAAAAGACCTCAACATTTCTTTACTAACAGTGGGAAAATCTGACTGAACTTCTTCTTTTTCCTCAAAACCTCTAGCAACCAACCTTGCTTTAATTTTCTTTTTTCCATCCTTATTTTCTTTTTCAGTTTCTACCCATCGAACTGAGAGTTCATTTTGACCCATGTTTGTAACTTCCTCATACACACCAAAATTCTTCCAACTTCTCATTTCTTCTTGTTTTGCCTTGTCAAGTTCTTGATTCTCCATGTTTTCACAAGCCATTACTATTTCACTGGGTTCCTGTACTCCATTCTCTTCTAATATAGGTATCCACTTTTCTACATCTCTGTTCCAGTCAAGGGCTGATAAGCTTCCATCCTCATATTTAACGTTCCTCCAATTACTGTATTTTCCTATTGATTTTCCAGCACGACTATGCATAGTTACTGTCTGCCACTCATCTGACTCTTTTGAAAGGAACTTTACTTTCTGTCCAATCTTTGGGATACTTTTGACTCTCACATTATCTTCATGTGTATCCTCAACTATACTGTAATATTCTTCTTCTTCTTTGTCATAACTTTCTACAGGATTTTCAACTGGATTTATAACTGCTTCAATCTCTTTCTTCTCAGTTTTAACTTCTTTTGTTTGATGTCTGAGTGTGTCAAGTAGTGAGTTTCTCCCATCTTTGGTGTCTGTGTCAAAACTGTATGGTATTTCCTGAACATGGTTTTCATGGACTCTTACAGTATTTAAACCATACTTCAGAATCATTGTTTTACCATCTTGACCAATGATTACAGCTGGTCCTTTCCACTCCTTTTGATCTTCTCTCTTGAAATAAACTTGATCTCCATTTTCAAGTGGCTTCTTAGTGGTTCTAACTTTATGTTTTCTTGTACTTCATACATATTTTACAGCTATTTGACACCTCCTCAGCATGAACAAAACACATCTCATCATCAATGTCTCCATCTTTCAATAGCTGAATTAACCTCCTACATGTGGGATGACCAAATTGTAGGTGCAGTTTTTCTATCTTCTTTTTCTTTTCCTTTTCATCACTGCCCAATGTCAGCATTATTTCTTCTGTTTTCTTCCAAACTTCCTTCTCATCCCTTAGCAGGAGACAATAGTGTCCTCAAGAAGTGTACCTTAACTTTACCCTTTTTCCATGTATCATATCAATGTCATTTTCCAGGTCTAGTTTCATTTGTGCTTTCTTCATTGATTTCTTGCTGAACAGAAGGGGAATAGAGCAGTCTACCACATCAGCTATTACATAAGCCCTGTCACCTATGATGTTCACTGGAAATTTCACCTTCTTTGTAGACCTGTACACATTTCCTTCACCAAATCTAAATGTTGCCTCACTGTTTTCCTCTTGTATACTTGATTTTTCCTCTACTGATAAAGTCTGTATATACATTGTCAACCAATCAACACCACACACTGTAGAGCTGTAGGCTGTGTCCGGGACAGCGTAACAAATAGTCTCTGTCATAAGTACAGACATTGTGCCGGGGCTTTCAACAACAGCATATGTTTCTACCTCTTTCTTACCTTCCTCACCTGCACTGTTCACATAAATATTCATATTTTTAGGACATGCTGGAGACAAATGGTATTCTGATCCACACATAACATTTTCTAATGTTACCATATCTGTCAACAGAATTTTGTTGTACACTCTTCTCAGTTCTGTTTACTATGTTGCCTCTTCCTCTACTTCTCCTAAATCCTCCACGTCCTCTTCCTCTATTGACTACATTTACTTTTTCTGTGCTAAACACTGGCTCAGTCTTTACCACGACAGCAGGTGTCTCACTTTTACCACTCCCTGACCCTGCACCAAGTGACAGCACTTCTTGGCTTCCGAAAAATTTCTTTAGGGCTTGCTGCATAGAATCAAAAAAATTTTCAGGTTCACTAAAAGACACTGCTGTCAACACAATTTGTTTGTCTTTAATCTCTAGCCCTGCATTATCTAACAATTTGAAAGCCAAAATACACTTTGGAATACTCACTTTCTATTTTTCTAGAACAGCATTTCTCTTCACAAATTCCAATGTGTACTTTTCCATGGCATCCTCCTTTTCTTTTGTGAAAGTGTCGAATCTTGTCCATGCTTCATAAGTGGCTGACATTTCATCCTTTTGATACCCCTTGTCTAAATGTTGCAGCAAAACGTTCATTCCATCATCATTTGTCAACTCGTCAATGTTCACCTCTTCAAAAATCTTGCTCCTCACCTCGCTTCCTTCTGGGAATGACAGGGCAACAGCCACAGCTTGCTTCTTCTTGCCAATATTTGTGACAAACTTCCAAGCTTTCAGCTCTTGCTTCCATCGGTCATAGCTTTTGTCTCCTCCAAACGCTGGTACTCGAGCCCGTTCGCCGCCGTCACCATTCCCGTTCATGTTGTCTGATTTCTTAATCTGGGTCCACTTGTTTCCTCTGCCATGCAACTACGCTCTGCTACCATTTGTTGAGCTGGTAGATACATATGGCAGGATAAAGCAGAGGCACAGGAGCAAGGAAATTAACTTTAATTCTGTAGGCAACACACATGGAACGTAGCAGCCAGTGCCAACCATCCCCGCTCGCACTCGCACATCTCCAAAACAAACAACAAAACAAATGACATTCGCGAAGCGCGGAGCGTAACATCTCACACAAATTGAACATAGTTAACATGTGTGTGTGTGTTATTGTTTTAAGTAGTGTGTAGCTGCTTGTATTAAATTAAAAGATGGTAGTTAACCTATTTATTGGAAAGTTTATCATCTAAGGAACAGAGGGCTTCTGGTTAGATGGCAGAACAGAGTGGAAGAGTATGTAAAGGAGAGAAACGTGAGGGGCAGAGTAGGGACGGACCAAGTAAGGAGGGAGTGTTGGAACAGGGAGAACTGGAGACACTTCTGCCGTGGCCACCCCCTTGGGGGGAGTTCCCAGAGGGAACGAGGTGTCAGAGCTATAGATAGATAGATAGGAACAGAGGGAAGCTGTCAAACTCTTACGTGAGTTACCCCTATATGGATGATTATATTTGACCACGACTATAATGTGACATCTATATCCAGTAATCCATCATCTCCTGGGAACTGAAGGAGCTCATTTGCATAGCCTAGTACTTTGTTCTATGGCTTTCTGTAATATTTGTAGATTTGTAGTCTGTCTGTCTGTATACTTGTATGTCTATTTGTCTATCTGTTTATCTACCTTCCTATCAATCTATTTATTTATCTACAGTATTTATCTATTTTCTGTCTGTGTGTGTGTGTGTCTGTTGACTCTATTACTTTTGCTACACTGTCTTCAAGTTGCTGTTGAGTTTTTCTGATTGCCACAGAAGATAATATTACTTTTTTGTATTTCAAAAATTGTCTTTTACTTATTGGTGGCATATCAAATAATGAACAAAACCTTTGTACAGATGCAAAAGATAATCCTTCAAACATAGCACTGTAAACATGTTTCATGGTGTTTGTTTCCAGCTGATAATATGAAGTTGCCTTACTGTTGAGTTTAATTAAGTATTAGAGTATTTATTTAGAAGATTGTAAGACTTGTTTAGTATTGAATAAGGTAGACTTGTATAAGCTACTTTTTGCTTTATGGAGTTTGGTGGTAAGAGAAGAAAGAAGATATTATGCTTGTCAAGTTGTCACCTATAATGACAACTCTACCTGTCATGGATTTGGCAGGATTATTTTGTGTCAAGTTGTCCCATATAATGACAACTCTACCTGTCATGGATTTGGCAGGATTATTTTGTGGAACCAGTCATCAAATGAACATGAATGGAACCCTCCACTGGGGGACTTATTGTATTGTGTTCAGTCCAGGCATCATAAAGATGGATAGCCTTATATAAACACCACGTATTGAGGGAGTAACACACCAGATGCAGTTCCAGAGAACATAATAGATATAAAGGATTTTGTTGATAGATGATCCTCTCTGGATATTTAGTGTCCTGCCTCACTATGACTTTCCTTTTACCTGGATCATCATTGAGATTTGTCCCATCAAAATTTATTATTTTTTCTGGAGGAACACCTTCTAGGGATTCTTTCAAGTTACTGTAGAACTGAGTTAACATGACTTTTGTAACTTTGGCTCTGATAGTCTTTATATTCTGGGACACTCGTTTGTGGTGCTCTAGGTACAGCCACAATCAAATATCCACCAACACTTTCCTTCCATCGTACAAAGAAATCAGTCTCAAATCAAAATATAATCATACAACATTTTATGTCAACTCAACCCCCTCAATTATTATTATTATGAGGTGCTGCAAAATCATACACGTGTTGTTTTTTATTACCAAGATATTTACTACGATGGAAGGAAAGTGTCGGTGGATATTTGATTGTGGCTGTACTTAGTGGCCCATTTCATACCCGGCAAATTGTTCCGGAAACTTGGACCGTAACGCCTCATTTTTCTAAGTACCGTATGAGTTCACTAACATTCTCAAATGCATTATGTGGAGTGGGAATCCCCTTTCTGACAATGTGAGCATTCTGTTACACAACAGTAACTCTTTATCATGAGTCAATGAGGTTCCACATCCTACTGGTTTGCTAGGTTTTGGTTTCATGTAATTATGCACTGTGCTCTTTTTTAATTTATATTTTTCTGCTGCTTTGCACACACTCATGTTGTTGTTGTTAAAGTTCCTCAGGGTATCTGGCCGAGCAGCCCCCCCGAGCTCCTGAGGAAGGTCATTGCCTGAACTGGGCTTTCCCACAGTGCCCTCAGAGAGTGTATGTTGTGTTGTTGGTGATTGTGGTTGTGTGTATTGCAGTCTTCCATAATGTGTTTAATAGAATGAGGTGTTGTGTTGTTGTGTGTGTTGCAGTCTTCCATAATGTGTTTAATAGAATGAGGTGTTGTGTTGTGTTGTTGGTGAGTGTGGTTGTGTGTATTACAGTCTTCAATAATGTGTTTAATAGAATGAGGTGTTGTGTTGTTGTGTGTGTTGCAGTCTTCACTAATGTGTTTAATAGAATGAGGTGTTGTGTTCTGTTGTTGGTGAGTGTGGTTGTGTGTGTTGCAGTCTTCAATAATGTGTTTAATAGAATGAGGTGTTGTGTTGCATCCTGGACAGACATCCACAATGGCTCCATCCAGCTTCTTGTGATATGTCAGAAGGGCCGGGTGGTGGCCACACCACAGCCTGGCCAAGTGGACTCTGTCCTCACAGGGAAGGGAGAATTCAGATGGGAGGATGTCAGGAGGTCGTGCATGCAGCTGTGTGTTGTTTTTGAGTGTTGTTATGCATGTTTGTGTTGTATATTTTGTTTGTGAGGTTGTGGCGGGGGATGGCATCAAATGCTTTACTAATGTCTAATGTAACTAAGAGTGTTCTGTGTGGGGGTCTATCTGAGTTGATGCCATCAAAAATTCTTTGTGTGAGGTCTGTAAGAAGGGTGTTTGTTGAGTGTAGCGGTCTGAAGCCATGTTTTGAAGATGCAAGGGGGATGTGTGGTGTGATTAGTTTAATGATGAGGCACTCAGTGATTTTGGAGGGGGTACAAAGGAGGGTGATGGGACGGTGTGATGAGGGTAGTGTGGGGTCTTTATTTGGTTTGGGGATGGTGATAATGTTTCCATGTTTCCAGATGTTGGGTAATGTGTTGTGTGAGTAGCTGTAGTTTGCTATGTTAGTGAGTGCTTGTATGCCTTGTGGTCCAAAGTGTTTAAGGTGTATGTTGCTGATGTTGTCTGGACCACAGGCAGGTGAGTGTTTTATGTTGTGAATGATGTGATTTGTCCGATGATTTGTGAATGGTGTATAGTCTGGGTCAGTGGGGAAACGTCTCTTGCGTCTAATGACTCGTCTGTCTTCAGGGTGAGGGTGAAGGTGGCTGACGTGCGAAAAATGTTGGATGAGTGTGTTTGCTTGTTGTTTGTTAGAGGGTATAATGTCTGTTGTTGTGATGGCTGCATGTGATTGTGTAGTGTTGCTGTTGGACAGTGTGATGCTGTTTAGTGTTTTGTAGAGTTTGCTGGTGTTGGTTGTGTGGTTAAGTGTGTTGACAAAACTTTGCCAGTTAAGTGTTTTTTGTTCTTTAATTTTGTTGTTTATTTGTGTATTTAGTGCTTGTATTTGGTTTATTGTGTGTTGTGTAAGAGGAGTTGGGGATGTGTGTTTAAGAGTGTCACGTTGTTTGATGAGGTCTTGAATTTCTGTTGTGAAGTTGGGGTTGTGTTTTCTTCTGTTACCTCTAGGGATGTGCTGTTTGTCTGCGTTTTGTATAATTGTATTGAATTTTTGAACAGCTGTGTTGATGTTTGTGATGGGTGTACTGTTCAGTGTTTCGAAGTGTTGTTCTGTTTCCATAGTGAAGGTTTCCCAGTTGGCACTTTTGTAATTTGTGTATGTGTGTCTGTGGCCAACTGGGGTGATTCTTGTTTTAGTGGTGATTATGATTGGAAGGTGGTGAGAGCCGAGGGTTCTGACCACTCTCCATGATGTTCTGGGGGCGAGGTTGGGAGAGCAAAAGGATATGTCGGGAGAGGATGGTTGGGTGTTGTTGTTGTTGTTGTTGTTGTTGTTGAAATTCCTCAAGCTGTCTGGCCGAACAGCCCCGAGCTCTTGAGGAAGGTTATGGCTTGAACCGGGCTTTCCCACAGTGCCCTCAGTGAGTGTATCTTGTGTTGTTGGCGAGTGTCGTTGTGTTCGTTGCAGTCTTCCATAATGTGTTTAATAGAGTGGGGTGCTGTGTTGCATCCTGGGCAGGTATCTATGATGGCTCTGTCTAGTTTCTTTTGATATGTCAGAAGAGCCGGATGGTGGCCGCTTCTCAACCTGGCCAGGTGGACTCTGTTTTCGCAGGGAAGGGAGGATTCTGATGGGTGGATGTCAGGGGGTCGTGCATGCAGCAGGGTGTTGTTTTTAAGTTTTTTGATGGATTGGTGGGTGATTTGAGTGTGGATGTGTTTTGGGAGGCTGGTTTGGGGTGGGCAGGGTGTAAGAGATGATAGTATTTGTGTATGGTATCGTGTACTGGGGGTTGTTTTGATGTTTCTTGGCATCTCTGGGTGTTTTGCCATGTAGTGTAGTGGGTGGTGTAGATTTCTGGAGGCTGCGGCAAATGTTTGTGTGCCTCTCATGTCAAGGTGGTCCTTAATCTTGAGGATTTTGGTTTCGTGGTGTAAGTGGTCTGTGGGTGTGGTAGCTGTGCAGCCTGTGATTGTTCTTAGGGCTCTGTTTTGTATGGTCTGTAGGGTGTTGAGATGAGTCTCAGTGAGGTTTGAGGCCCAGGCGGGGCTTGCATAATCTATCACTGATCGGATATATTGTTTGTACACTGTGGTTGTGGTTTCTTTGGTGTGTCCAAATGTTGTGCTGGTAAGTGATCTGAGGGCCTTAAGTCTTTGCATGCATTTGTTTTTGATGGTTGTGATGTGTTGTTTGAATGTCATGGATGTATTGTATATTATGCCAAGTATTTTGGGTGTGTGTGTGTGTGGTATAGGTGTGTTGTTTATGGTGAGGTGTGGTGTGTAGCGGTGTTCTGCGTTCCAGTTGGTGAGAAGGGTGCTATTTTAAGTCTGTTTGTGGTGAACCAGGCATTGAGTGTGTTGAGGTAGGGTTGAAGGATGAGGGTGGCTGTGTCTGCGTTTCTGTGTGTACATGTGAGTGTTATGTCATCTGCGTAGGAGGCTACTTGTATTTGTGGTGTCTGGGGTGTTGGTAGGTCGTGCATGTATAAGTTGAAAAGGTTGGGTGAGAGTACTGAGCCTTGGGGGACGCCGTTGGTAAAGCTTTTTATGTTAGATGATTAACCAGCATGTGTAACATGGGCTATTCTTCCTCCTAAGAAGCTGGTTAGCCATCTTTTTGCATTGTTGTGCATATTTGTGTTGTATATTTTGTTTGTGAGGTTGTGGCGGGGGATGGCATCAAATGCTTTACTAATGTCCAGTGTGACTAGGAGTGTTCTGTGTGGGGGTCTATCTGAGTTGATGCCATCATAAATTCTTTGTGTGAGGTCTGTAAGAAGGGTGTTTGTTGAGTGTAGTGGTCTGAAACCATGTTGTGTGGATGCAAGGGGAATGTGTGGTGTGATTTGGGTGATGATGAGGCGTTCAATAACCTTGGAGGGGGTGCAAAGGAGGGTAATGGGGCGGTGTTATGAGGGTAGTGTGGGGTCTTTGTTGGGTTTGGGGATAGTGATGATGTTTCCGTGTTTCCAGATGTTGGGTATTGTGTTGTGTGAGTAGCTGTAGTTTGCTATGTTAGTGAGTGCTTGTATGCCTTGTGGTCCGAGGTGTTTGAGGTGAATGTTACTGATGTTGTCTGGGCCACAGGCAGGTGAGTGTTTGAGGTTGTGGATGATGTGGTTTGTTTGATGGTTTGTGAATGGTGTATGGACTGAATCAGTGGGGAAGTATTTCCTGCGTCTGATGACTCGTCGGTCTTCAGGGTGCGGGTGAAGGTGGCTGGTGTGGGAAAAGTGCTGGATGAGGGTGTTTGCTTGTTGTTTGTTTGAGGGTATGATGTTTGTTGTTGTGATGGCTGCGTGTGAGTGTGTAGTGTTGTTGTTGGATAGTGTGATGCTGTTTAGTGTTTTGTAAAGTTTTCTGGTGTTTGTTTTGTGATCCAGTGTGTTGACAAACCTTTGCCAATTTAGTGTTTTCTGTTCTTTGATTTTGTTGTTTATTTGTGTGTTTAGTGTTTGTATTTGGTGTACTGTGTGATGTGTGAGTGGAGTTGGGGGTGAGTGTTTCAGTGTGTCTCGTTGTCTGATGAGGCCCTGAATTTCTGTTGTAAAGTTGGGGTTGTATTTTCTTCTGTTGCCTCTAGGGATGTGTTTGTTGTTTGCGGTTTGTATGATTGTGTTGAATTTTTGTATGGTAGTGTTGATGTTTGTGATGGGTGTATTGTTCAGTTTTTCAAGGTGATCTTCTGTGTCTGTAGTGAAGATGTCCCAGTTGGCTTTGGTGTAGTTAGTGTATGTGTGTCTGTGGCCAGCTGGGGTGATTCTTGATTTAGTTGTGATGATGATTGGGAGGTGGTCAGAGCCGAGTGTGTTGACTACCCTCCATGATGTTCTGGGTGCTAGGTTGGGGGAGCAGAAGGTGATGTCGGGTGATGTTGGTTGGTAGAGGGCTTGATGAGGGATGTGGGTGTGTTGGTGTGTGTTGTTTAGTGTGATGAGGTTGTCTGTTTGGGAGAGGATTTCAAGTCCTCTGTTAGTGTCTGGGTTGTTGATATACCAGGCCGATGTCTTGGCGTTGAAGTCACCACCTAGGATGAGGTTAGGTTGGCTGGTGATTTGTTGGAGTTGGGGGGTGAAGTTATGGGGAACTGTTGGGCTGGTTTGAGGGGGGATGTATATGTTGGCTATTGTGGTGCTTGTTGTTTTGCCGGTGCGTATTTTGATGGCCTGAATTTCTGTGATGGTGTCGTGATGGGGGAGAAGGGATTTGAGATGTGCACTGGTTTCTGTATAGTTGATAGATTTGTGGATTAAGGTGATGAGTCCGCCGCCATTGCCGTTGGTTCGATCTTGTCTGATGGTGGTGTAGTTGGGGAATGTAAGTGTTTTGTGTGTGTTATGTAATCTGGTTTCTTGTACGATGGCAATGTGTATGTTGTGTTGTATGATGAAGTGTGTGAGTTCTTGTTTTTTGGTGTTAATGCCATCGATATTTATTTGTAGTTTGTTTATGTTGTGGGTGCGGTGTGTGTTGTGTGCTGCTGCGTTAGGGTGAGGAGGGGGGGGTCTTTGTCGGGGTTGGGGATCTAGGTGGTGGTGGCGGCTGTGTGGGTGATAGTGTTGGGAGTAAGGGTGGTCGGGGTAGGAGTGGTGGTGTGGGTAGTGGAAGACGAGTCTATGTGTTTGTGAAGTGTTGTTTGGAGGCGGGTGTTGTATTTGTGGGGTGGGTCCAGTTTTTGCAAGGGCTGCGATGAACTGAGCCCGTTGTCTGTTTGTTGGATTTTGAGCATGTTGGACATGTGTATTTGTTGGTGGGTCCTGGGTTGCTCTCGGTGTCTCCAGCTAGAAGGAGGAGCCGAGAAATGACAGCCGGAGGATCATTTCTCGGTGGTGGAAAAATGTGTGATTGTGTGTGTTGTGTGAGGGGTGTGGTAATTGCCTGGGTGACCGATGCCTTTCCCAGGAGTTCGCGCCTCCCTGATGGGGGCGGGGGGATTTTGTGGTGGTTTGGCCCCCATAGCTTCTTGCTACTCCAGGACCGTGTGTGGGTGTTGTGCCATGTAGTGTAGTGGATGGTGTGTGTTTGTGGAGGCCGCAGCAGCATGTGTGTGTGTGTGTGTTTGTGTGCCTCTCATGTCAAGATGGTCTTTGATTTTGAGGACTTTGGTTTCATGGTGTAAGTGGTCTGTAGGTGTGGTAGCTGTGCTGCCTGTGATTATCTTTGGGGCTTTATTCTGTATGGTCAGTAAGGTGTTGTGACGAGTCTCGTCTTTCCGTGGCATTTCCATTTTAGTCCGAGCGATGGTTAAATAGAACCTGGCACTGAATCATATATAATATTTTATGACTGATCTTGTATAGTCGTGGTCAATAATAATCATCCACATATGGGTATCTCAAACAATTTACTGTCTAATGTTTTCACTTTCACAAATAATGTTATTGTTTTAAGTAGTGTGTAGCTGCTTGTAGTAAATTAAAAGATGGTATACTCTGTCCAGCCTAAGGTGGCGGAGAAGCCCTGCCTCTCTGGGACATTCCTGGATGTATCTGATTGGCAGATGATGGAAAGGGGATGTTTCGAGTACTTTTGGTCACACCATGGGTCACACACATACACACACATACACATACGTCGCATAGCGGTGAGTTAATCTCAGTGACCTGACCTTCCTTCTTCTTCCCTCCACTTCTCTCTCTCTCTCTCTCTCTCTCTCTCTCGTGTTCACGATTCATCCACAACCTTTCCTTTTCTAAATTCTATAATCTAATGATATTTTATCCCACATAAAAGTATAATCTAATGATATTTTATCCCACATATCATATACATGATATATTTAGATTAATGGCATTACGGTATATAATATTTTTTTTTAATTCCATTTATTTATTCTTTCATTAACAGTAGCATGCATCATAAGTTATTTCACTTTTTTTATTCCTCATTTGTTACCTTCATCTAAGTTTCTCTCTCTTACTGCCTTAGGCCATATTCTAATCTCAGGTCCCTATAGGCGCCTGTCAACTTGCTGTGTCGGTTTGTCAATACACACACACACACACACACACACACACACACACACACACCACTCCTTGCCCAGTCCTGCTGCTTTGTTTGGCCATGGTTTTGAAATATATTAACCTTTTTGTGTAAGTAGTTGTTCGTCTCTGCTCTGAGGTCCACCTAGTAAGGCTAGGCGGGAGAGGGCCTTGCTGTGACTGTAACAAGACATAGGTTGCACAAGGAAATCCAGGGAGTACGAGTAACACATATATTAGGAGTAGGACAGTGCTACAACACGAGTACAAGAATATACAGAGAAAGGCGTCACTGTAGAGTAAGTGACCGCCTAGGGCTAAGCTCTGTGTACCAACACTCTCGGTGATGTATTCTTCCGCCGGAAGGCCGGAAGTAAGTAATAGTTGCCAGCACTCGCTACACAGTATGAATGTAGAGTTGGTGGATGTATATCTGTGTGTCTGGCATGTTTACTGTGTCGTGTGATATGTATACGTGTAGGTGCATGTCTTGTTTATACATCCTGTATTATATATCCACAGTAGTGAATGTGTGTGTGCGTTTTTTTCTATATTTTCGTTGCATAAAAACACACTCCCATGTGCTTCCGAAAGATAAGTGAAATTAAATGTATAAAAAATTGTACTAAATGGATGAAGAAGCCTTGAAGTATGCTTTCGAACACGGGAAGTCACAAGGGTTACCCAGAGGTCCTCCAGTTGACCTGTTTTCCTCTCACTGTCGCTCACTTTTTACTACACACTCTATGTTCAAATCAAGATATTACGAGCTCCAAGTAAATTGTCAGTGTGAATTTGGCTGTAAGGCTCACACATATCATTTACAATAATGAGTGAGTAATAACAGGCATGAATAATGCTTAATTAGCAGAAATATTCATGAAAAAAGGAAGCACTTCTATTTTTCTCTGTGTGCTGAACACCTCTAGCCAATCAGGGAAGCGAAAAAGTACTTGACTTGCCTACCGCACCTGTAGGGCAGGGCTTCTCCGCCACCTTAGGCTGGACAGAGTATAGTTAACGTGTGTGTGTGTGTGTGTGTGTTATTGTTTTAAGTAGTGTGTAGCTGCTTGTATTAAATTAAAAGATGGTAGTTAACGTGTGTGTGTGTGTTATTGTTTTAAGTAGTGTGTAGCTGCTTGTAGTAAATTAAAATATGGTAATTAATATATTTATTGGAAAGTTTATCATCTAAGGAACAGAGAGAAGCTGTCAAACTCTTATGTGAGTTACCCCTATATGGATGATTATATTTGACCACGACTGTATATTTCTGAGGTCCTGAGTCGAAATCCGATGAGGCCAGACGGACGGACAATGTTGAGCATTATTCAGTATCCAAGATGGCTGACTACCACAGTGAGAAATAAAACAATTTTCAAAACATTAATAATAATAATAATAATATTTTGTAACATCCTACCAGATCATTCTTATTTTACAACTTTTACCTAGGTATGGTCACATTAGACAAGATTATGTATACATATTCACTAACACACACGTACACACACACACACGTACACGTACACACACACACACACACACACACACGTACACACACACACGTACACGTACACACACACACACACGTACACACACACACACACGTACACACACACACACACACGTACACACACACACACACGTACACACACACACACACACGTACACACACACACACACACACGTACACACACACACACACACACGTACACACACACACACATACACACACACACACACACGTACACACACACACACGTACACACGTACACACACACACACACGTACACACACACACACACACGTACACACACACACATACACATACACACACACACACACACACACACACGTACACACACACACATACACGTACACACACACACACGTACACACACACACGTACACACACACACACGTACACACACACACACACGTACACACACACACACACACGTACACACACACACACACGTACACACACACACACACACGTACACACACACACACACACACACGTACACACACACACACACGTACACACACACACACACACACACACACGTACACACACACACACACGTACACACACACACACACACATACACACACACATCAGCATTATAATATATATATACTATGGCCCATTAGTGTACAGTTGGCAGCATAAATTCGCGTCCATTTCATGTACTTAGTATTGCTAATTTGACCAAATAGTTGCATTTTGAACCAGTTTTTATTCCAACAACATATGTAATTTACCATATCTACTTTATATCTGTCATCTCTGCATTAAAATTGTATTACAACATCACTATAGCTAATACATACACAGGTGGAAATGAAGCGAACTTATGCTGACGACTGTACACTCATCCTTTTCATTTGGATGCTTCCAAAAACTCCAGATTGTATAAAAAAAAAATAACCCATAAAATTCCCCAGGTATTGGTACTGGCAGATATTCTGTTTAAAGGACTAGTCTGGATATAATAGCAATAATTATAATAATTCTGTTTCGGTCAATATTTTGGTTTGTTTTTGGATATTTTTGGTTGACTCGATTGCTGTAGACTAATTCTGATTTTCTCAAAAAAATAGCCAATAAAATTCCACATCTATTGGTACTAGCAGATAGTCTCTTTAATAGCCCAGTTAGCGGAAAATCGCACTAATGTCGATCCCATATTATCCACCTGGACTAAGATTTATCATTTTTTTTTTTTTTTTTTCATATTTTCCATCTGGACTAAGTTTTATAATTTTTTTTTTTTAGTTTTTGGATAATTTTTGATTATTTTTTCCATATTTTCCACCTGAACTAAGTTTATCAATTTATTTATTTTTAGTTTTAGGATAATTTTGGATTATTTTTCCCACTTGGAGATAGTGCTTTGGCGAGATGTTTTGTTATGATTGGGCACGGAACCTGTGATTAAAGTTAATTGGTCATGTATGGAAAGCGATAGATGGTGGTGGTGTGCGGGCATTGAAAATATATATATATATATATATTATTATTGTTATTATTAATATGTATCTATCAATTATATATTGTAATATATTTTTTTATTATTATTATACATTGATTAATCATTATTATCATTATTATTATCATTATTATTATTATTATTATTATTATTATTATTATTATTATATATTGATTAATCATTATTCTTATTTCTATTATTCTTATTATCATTATATGTACCGGTATCTATCAAATATATATTCTAATATATTTATTGTTATTATTATTATTATAAATTTATTAATTATAATTCTGTCTGTTAACTCTTTATTGTATCATTTATCACGACAATTTTACTATGCATATAAAACTTTGTAAAGTATTGGTAATATTTTTGCAGTAATTCTAAAGTACTAACTAATTCATTTGTATTTTGTACTATCCATAAATTAATTTGGTTGTATTATTATGTTACAGAGTTGTAGAGAGTGGAGTTGTACAAGAGACTTATTAACAACCTTCATTCTTCCATCAACAACGACGACGACAACAACAACAACAACGACGACGACAGTACAAGTATTATTAGTTAATGTAAGTATTTATGGAGTTACTGTGTGTGGGGTTTAGTGGGGTGCGCGGGGAGTGTGGGAGTAGGGGGACAGGCTTGGGGGGTTTAGGGGGGTGCGGGAGTAGGGGGACAGGCTTGGGGGGGGGGGGTTAGGGGGGTGCAGGAATAGGGGGACAGGCTGGGGGGGGGGTTTAGGAGGGTGCGGGAGTAGGGGACAGGCTTTCTACCCCCCCCCCCCCCCAAGCCTATTCCCGCACCCCCCTGACCCCCCCCCAAGCCTGTTCCATATTCCTGCACCCCCCTAACCCCACCAAGCCTGTCCCCCTATTCCCGCACCTCCCCCCAAACCTGCCCCCTACTCCCGCACCCTCTTAATGTAAGTGTTTATGGAGTTACTGTGTGTGTGATATTTCTCTTCACACAGTGTTAATGTGTGTGTAATTTGTCAGACACACACACACAATATATTAATACATGTGTTTGTGTGTGTGTAATTTGTTTCACACACAAAGGATTACAACAACAATCAGGGGATAATACAATTTTGGTACATCCACAATCAAATATCCACCAACACTTTCCTTCCATCGTACAAATAAATCAGTATCATATCAAAATATAATCATACAACAACACCTTACGTCAACTCAACCCCCTCAATTATTATTATTATGAGGTGCTGCAAAGTCATACACGTGTTGTTCTTTATTACCAAAATATTAATTATTATTATTATTATTATGAGGTGCTGCAAAATTATATACATGTTGTTCTTTATTACCAAGATATTTACTACGATGGAAGGAAAGTGTCGGTGGATATTTAATTGTGGCTGTACATTTGAGCTTCTTGATTCCTTCAAAGTCTGCCAGGAAACAACAGGACCAAGAGTGAGAAAAACAACAATGGTGTCCTGTTGTTTTTGTTTGGAATAGTTTTAAGGGGGAAATTTTGTGTTGGTAAATCTGGAACCACTGAATCCTCCAAACTATTCCAAGCAACAGAACACTATTATTTTTGCTCTTCTGGTCCTGTTTCCTGACATACTTTGGAGGAATCATGGCACTCCAATGTAACAAAAAAGAAATACCACCTTAAGGGGGTGCGGGAATAGGGGACAGGCTTGTGGGGGGAACTGGGGAGGTGCGGGAGTAGGGGGACAGGCTTGTGGGGGGACTGGGGGAGGGTGCAGGAATAGGGGGACAGGCTTGGGGTGGGTAGAAAGCCTGTCCCCTATTCCCGCACCCCCCCAAGCCTGTCCCATATTCCCGCACCCCCACCCCCGACCCCCCCAAGCCTGTCCCATATTCCCGCACCCCCCCCAAGCCTGCACCCCCCTAACCCCCCCACTCCTGCACCCCCCCCACAGGTATAAAATTATCATTGATGTTATCATTATATTTCAGTGTATAATAATAACATCAACAATTTATATTTGAACCCAACACCATAACAGGTATAAAATAATTAATATATTTTCCTGGTGGTGGAAATATAAAACATGGATAATTATAGGTGTTCTCTTTCTCTTTTCTTGTTGTGTGTATTCTCTTCTCTCGTTAGTTGTGTGTGTTCTCTTCTCTCGTTAGTTGTGTGTGTTCTCTTCTCTCGTTAGTTGTGTGTGTGTTCTCTTCTCTTGTTAGTTGTGTGTTCTCTCTTCTCCTCTCGTTGTGTGTGTGTTCTCTCTTCTCTAGTTGTGTGTGTGTTCTCTCTCTCTTTTCTCTCGTTGTGTGTTCTCTCTCCTTGTGTGTGTGTTCTCTTTTCTCTCATTGGTTGTGTGTGTTCTCTCTTCTCCTCTCGTTGTGTGTGTTCTCCTTTCTCCTCTCGTTGGTTGTGTGTTCTCTCTTCTCTCGTTTGTTGTGTGCGTGTTCTCTCTCTCTTCTCTCGTTGGTTGTGTGTTCTCTCTTTTGTTGGTTGTGTGTTCTCTCTTTCTCTCGTTGGTTGTGTGTTCTTTCTCCTCTCGTTGTTGTGCCCTCTCTTCTTTTGTTCTCCTCTCACCTGTAAAGCAGTGATGATATTAACATTTAAACCTTTTGTAGTGAGTGCACATATCTAAATCCAATTAAAGGGAGAGTCCCGTAGTTTTTAAAAAATTTGAGGGCCCTTACTGGAGCTCTATGAATGCTCCAAAATACAGTCAATTCTCATTTTACACTGGGATGATGTATGTGAAATAGTGTGTGTGTAATGAATGTATGTACTGCAAACACTTATTGTACACTATATTAAACACCCATAATACCAGTGTACTGTACAATGAGGGTTTTCTATACACAGTTTCATTACACACATTACATTACACACCCAATATACAAGTGTAAAATGAGAGTTAACTGTAGCTAAATCCAATTAATGGGAGAGTCCCGTAGTTTAAAAAAAATTAATGGTCCCTTACTAGAGCTCTATAAATCTTCCAAAATAATCCAGGCCACAGAACCCTTCAGTATTTCTAATAGGGAATCTGTCTGTTGCCCGGAGTAGTTTGGAGAATTCATAGAGCACCAGTAAGGACTCTCAAATTTCTTTTAAAACTACTGGAGAGAGTCTCTTGGTGAATTGAAAGGCTACTGATTCCTCCTACCTGTGCTACTAAACAGATGCATTCATTGGTACAGCCACAATCAAATATCCACCAACACTTTCCTTCCATCGTAATAAATATCTTGGTAATAAAGAACAACACGTGTATGATTTTGCAGCACCTCATAATAATAATTGAGGGGGTTGAGTTGACGTAAGGGGTTGTTGTATGATTATATTTTGATATGATACTAATTTATTTGTACGATGGAAGGAAAGCGTCGGTGGATATTTGATTGTGGCTGTACAGTACACTCACCATTCTTGCATTATGAGGTAGTCAGTACACTTGTGAAGTTCATGGGAGGTAGTAGTAGTAGTAGTATATCCTCCTCTATCCAAAACTGCTAAAACTTGGAAAATCCAATGTAGTGTGTGAAAATCCATCCTGAAAAACTATATACATATTAGTACAGCACTGTTACATGTTAAACTTCAGTCACCTGGGCAATACCTCACCCCTCACACAACACATAGTGACGTGGTATAAATAAGGTGTGAGTCATCTAGTGGGACAGAAGAGAAGCTACGGTACCAACATCACCACCACGAAGCTCCACTGTCTCATCTAGTGTGTGTGTGTGTGTGTGTAACTCCTCTTATCTCCTGATAGTGACATGTATAAATAAGGTGTGGATCATCTAGTGTGTGTGTGTGTGTGTTTGTCAACTGTATAGTGTCGTGTATAAATAAGGTGTGGGTCATCTAGTGGAACAGAAGAGAAGTTATGGTACCAACAACATCACCACGAAGCTCCACTGTCTCATCTGGTGTGACACACAATAATCTCAGGGCCTCACAAGAGTCACGGGCTATTGACACCCTACAGCCCCGATGTTGAGGTATAGAAAAAAAAATAAAAATAAATAAACATGTATGAAATGGAGTAGCCTCAATAAACTAGCACATGAAGTGAACTTTGTTTTCTCAAGAATTATAGTTAATTTCAATACAAGGGTGGTTCCAATACTTTTTTTGTTTTGTCTGTACTCATACTTCATTACCCGATACTCACTTTGTAATGTTTAATGATGTTGTTGTTGATGTTCTCCCAGGACAGAATGGCCTCCACAGACCCCTGGTACACTCTGGTGAAAAAACAAATTAAAATAAAGGAGGGGCTGTATGTCCCTATATGTCTGTATGTCACTATATACCTGGACTACCAAAGCACATCCCAGGGAAATGGGACCACAGCTTACTGGACCAGGGAGTCTAGATGTCCCTATATGTCTGGGTTACTGAAGCACATCTCCCTGGCTGTCGGAGGCCCCCAGACCCTGTAATGTTTAATTTTTTATGATAACTGATTAATTACAAATCTGATATTACACTCTTTCCTACTTGCAAATTATGAGTCAGACGAGATTAAAGGTTGAAGTTCCTCAAGCTATCTGGCCGAACAGCCCCGAGCTCCTGAGGAAGGTCATGGCCTGAACCGGGCTCTCCCACAGTGCCCTCAGAGAGTGTATGTTGTGTTGTTGGTGAGTGTGGTTGTGTGTATTACAGTCTTCAATAATGTGTTTAATAGAATGTATGTTGTGTTGTGTTGTTGGTGAGTGTGGGTGTGTGTATTACAGTCTTCCATAATGTGTTTAATAGAATGGGGTGTTGTGTTGTGTTGTTGGTGAGTGTGGTTGTGTGTATTACAGTCTTCCATAACATATGTGTTTAATAGAATGGGGTGTTGTGTTGTGTTGTTGGTGAGTGTGGTTGTGTGTGTTGCAGTCTTCAATAATGTGTTTAATAGAATGGGGTGTTGTTGGTGGGTGTGGTTGTGTGTATTACAGTCTTCCATAATGTGTTTAATAGAATGGGGTGTTGTGTTGTGTTGTTGGCGAGTGTGGTTGTGTGTATTATAGTCTTCCATAATGTGTTTAATATAATGGGGTGTTGTGTGAGTGTGTGTATTGCAGTCTTCCATAATAGAATGGGGTGTTGTGTTGCATCCCGGACAGACATCTACAATGGATTGAAGGTTTTACATAGTACCGTACCAAACAAGTAGTGCACCTCTTTACTATAGTACTGTACCTTATAAAATAAACCACTGAATTGTATATATTCAACAGAACATTAACAAAGTCCCTGATAATACTGGTATATACAGTACAGTCTGTCAATGATACAGGTACAGTTGCCAAAAAAGAAATTGCGACAACTATTGATAGAACATTAAATATATTAATGTCCATAGTTGTTTGTAGGGATTATAAGTATGTATTACAGAAGGATATGTATATTTCCTTCTGTTATACATACTTATAGTACATACAAATACAGAAGGATATGTATATTTCCTTCTGTTATACATGCTTATAGTCCATACAAATACAGAAGGATATGTATATTTCCTTCTGTTACACATACTTATAGTACATACAAATAGTTGTGGATATTACTATGGTTAAAGTTCCATCAAGATTTGTCACAAAACCTTTTTTGGCAACTGTACCACACACTCGTTCAGTTACTCACAGTTTTAGCTGGTAGTAAAATCTGGAGTAGAAAGCAGGGTTATGTTACAGCAGATAATATTAGATCAACCAATCACAATCACTTTAAGATAATCAACCCTGCTTACTACTCCACATTTTACCAGCTAAAACTATGAGTAACTGAGAGAGGGTGTGTTATGTACAGTTGAGCAAGTAGAAAGTGCAGGTAATATATGAGGGATATATATGTTCACATCTGGCTACTGTCCATAAAATAAACGAAAAATCAAAATATATAAAAGACATTTATTACACAAATTAAATATGCTATAGTAATTACTTTCTTCTAGACAATAGTACATATTTTAACATATAGTTGAGCAAGTAGAAAGTGCAGGTAAAATATGAGTATATATATATATAATTATTATATATGTTCACATCTGGCTACCACTCAAAATTTCAGTCAGTCACTTTATATTGGTTCTGGAGTCTAAGTGATTCATTGATAAAAAATACCAGGGTTTACTACAAAGAACTGAAAGATATTGCAATATACACTCATATTTTTCTTGCACTTTCTACTTGCTCAACTGTACATCATTCACAGACTGTACTTGTGAAGTTACTAATAGGGATGTACTGCCTGGGGAGTTGAATTTACCGCATGACCAAAAATTCCAGTATCATATGAAACATCATAGCTTAGTAGTAGTTGTTGTGTTCGCTCAATGTAAAAAAAAAACATTACTTTTTGTCTATGTTACCAGTACACTATTATTTTGTCTTTGAAGTGATAAGTATGCATTGTATGTGAATTATAATGACTGATTTTAGAGGCTTATTTGATTATTTCATTGTTTACGTGGCATAAGAGAGTTATATTATGTGTTGCTGGCTAGTTGTAAAAATAAAGGGGACTGAGGCAGGCAGGCAGGCACTACCACAATGTCTCATAATCTGACATCCCAGTTACTTTAATAAATGAGACTCGCAATCAATTCCCAAAATAATCCCTCCTTTACAGTTAGTTACAAAATAAAATATACATTCTTCTGCTACTTATTGATAACCATATAATCCTGAGATAAGATAGCAACAATGTTATAAGCATGACAAATAGTTAACTAGCCAGAAACACATAATAACTCTTATGCCACGTAAACAATGAAATAATCAAATAAGCCTCTATAGAAATCAGTCATTATAATTCACATACAATGCATAATTATCACTTAAGACAAAATAATAGTAGTGTACTGGTACCATAGGCGAAAAATGGAAAGGTAATGTGTTTTTTTTACAGAGTGAACACAACAACTACTACTAAGCTATGATGTTTCGTTTGATACTGGAATTTTTGGTCATGCGGTAAATTCAAATCCCCAGGCAGTACACCCCTATTAGTAACACTGAAGGCATCTGTTGTTCTTTATTACCAAGATATTTATGACGATGGAAGGAAAATGTCGGTGGATATATATGATTGTGGCTGTACAGTCGGCAGTATAGGTTCGTTTCATTTCCACCTACATATTGTTACGGACGGAGGGTAGAGATACAGTACAGTACTAGTCACTAGACTAGACTTACTCCAAAGTTAGCTATCAACAGAATAAAGTAGCACTGGGTGGCAGGTATCTGACTATTAAAGTTATGAATTATAAGTAAAAGTACAAACCCAGCCTATATGAAAGAATGCTAACTCAACCCTAAAGAGACCGTCCATACATATACCCAGATTCGGTTATAATGAATAAAAGATGATAGAGAAACTACTCTGACTTTCTATAATATATAATGACAATATGAACTAACAAAGACATACAAGTAACACAGAAAGAATTATAAATGAAATCAGGATTCCCAACTATGACAGAACGTGAGACAGAATTCCCAGAATATATATATATAATACACTTACAATAATCACACAACAACTTACTACCACTGTGCCATCACTTTAATACACAAGGCTCTAGGCACACACGTAAGCATAGAATTAGTCTATCAATAATATTAGCACTTCACTAGCATATATGGTAAATAAACATCAATGCATCACACACATGTAATAATATAATAAAAAAATATCAATACCCAAATATATATATATATAGTAATAGTAGTAATAGTAGTAATATTAGTAATATGAGAGTGACCCCTAAGTTACTGTGAGAAGAAAGTAGAAATAAAACAATTATACTTAAAAAATACGTCTGCGAGTCTCCTCCCGAATCTCACCACACTCAATGACTTACAAAACACAAGCTCGCTGTCCCAGCCTCCAAAGATATCTGAAGTAACAAGGCCTAAGCCTCGCCCTTATATACCATCGGCTCGACAAAGAAGAGCGTGCCGGTTTCAACAGAGTTAGGAGCGTCTCCAAAACCTGTTTGTAACACAGACTTAAAGACACTATACTCATATGTTCCCTCCCAAGAAACTATGGGAAGTCCCAAGTAATGAAAACGGACACTCATCACGCCACTTGCGAGAGAAGGCGAGAGAAAGCGCACGAATCTAGAGAACATAGCTGGTTATGACATACCCGACCTTACGACACCAACACTTAAAGAAAATGGAATAATAAGTGAATTAAATTCGCACACAACACATCCGGGTGGGGGCCTCTGCCACCACACTCACAACCACATCCACAGTCACTGTCAAAAATAGATAGCAACACTTATAAATCAATAATAATAATTCCGACACACGTAACACGCCCCCACCAAAGAAAGAGTTTTCCTCTGGAAAATTCGTTCTTGGGTTTACAAAAGTTATGTACAACATGCAAAAATCAAAAATAAAATATTTAACTTCTAGATAGACAATCGGCTATCACATTATCAACACCTCTTATATGACGTACATCTAGGTGATACTGTTGGAGGAACAAACTCCAACGGGTAAGCCTTTGGTTCTTGGCCCCCAAACTGTTCAAATACTTCAGAGGGTGGTGGTCAGTGTACACCCTAAGTATTGGTCCAAATGCAGGTACATACACAGCAAAGTGTTGCAGGGCGAGGATCAGGGCTAGGAGTTCCTTCTCTATAACTGAGTAGTTCTTCTGACTGGTAGAGAACTTTTTACTGTAATACGAAACAGGATGCTCCACCTCCTGCTCGTCCTCCTGCATCAACACAGCTCCTGCTCCTACATTGCTAGCGTCCACTGCTAGTGTGAATGGTTTGTCAAACTTGGGTGCGGTCATCACGGGATAATGGACGAGTATGTCCTTGGCACTTTCAAAACTTTCCTCGCACTCGTTTGTCCATTCATACTTAACCTCTTTTCTTAGCAACTCAGTCAAGGGTGCCACTACAGTCGCGAAATTTTTCAAGAATCGCCTGTAGTACCCGATACATCCCAAGAAGCGTCTGAGTTCCCGTCTGTTCTGAGGCCTCTTGAAACCTTGTATGGCCTCCACCTTCGAGCTAGGCGGGCAGACCAGACCATGTCCTACCACATACCCTAGGTACTGCACACGGGCACACACAAAGTCGCACTTCTTGACGTTGACGACTAAGTTGGCATCCTGTAGGCAGGACAGTAACTGCTGCAGTACTTGGAGGTGGTGGTCCCAGGTGTCAGTGTAGACCACGACGTCGTCAATGTACGCAACGCAGTTCTTAATACCCCCAGTCACATCATTCATGAGCCGTTGGAAGGTGGCTGATGCATTCTTCATACCGTACGGCATCACGTTACACTGGTATGTTTGCCCATCGGCCACAAAGCATGAGATCTGCTTTGCTCGGTCTGTCAGAGGTACCTGCCAAGATCCCTGCTTCAGGTCGATCTTGGTAATAAAACGAGAGGATCCCACATGGTCAATGCAGTCCTCTAGGCGTGGCAACGGGTACGTGTCAGTCTTTGTCAAGGCGTTCACTCTCCTGTAGTCGATGCAGAACCTAGCAGAACCATCAGGCTTAGGCTGCAATGTCACAGGGGAACTCCAAGCACTTGCACACGGTGTTATCAAGTTGTGGTCCAACATATACTTCAGCTCCTTCCGCAGCACTTCAATATGGCGTGGACCGACTCGGTAGGGCGGCAGCTTAACTGGCGTAGCCACGCCCACGTCCACGTCGTGTTGAGACCAGTCAGTACTCCCAGGAACACTGGCGAACACCTTGCCGTAGGTTGACATCAACTTCCACAGCTGCGCCACTTGCTCGGGAGGTAAATGCGACACCTTGTCCCGTAGAGTAGTCTCTGCTTCCTCATTGTCCACCCAATTACTCTCTTGAAATTCACAAGTTACCTCTGCCACATCATCATCATCTTCTTCCACACCCACAGCCACAACATGCTGTGTCGTCACTGGAGTCTTCAAAGGGCAGTAGTACGGCTTTAACATATTCACGTGGCACAACTGATGAGACCTCCGCCGGTCGGGCGTCTTCACAAGATAGTCAGTCTCACCCAGCCTCTTCTTTACCACGTACGGACCTTGAAACTTGGCAGCCAGGGGTTGACCTTGAAGTGGCAGTAGCACCAACACTTCATCACCAACTTGGAACACCCTCCATCGGGCCTTCCGATCATACCACTGTTTCATTTTCCCTTGGGCTTCCTCGAGGTTCTTCTTTGCCTCTTCTCTAGTGTCACTCAGACGGGTCTTGAACTCCAGGACGTATTGTAGAAGGTTCTTGCTGGTGTCGACGTCACTACTCCATGCCTCCTTGACGATGCTCAAAGGACCTCTGACATGGTGTGCGAAGACAAGCTCATTCGGAGAGAAACCCAGGCTCTCCTGCGGTACTTCCCTCGTTGCAAACAGTAGGAAAGGAACACCCTTGTCCCAATCCTTGGTGTGTTCCAAGCAGTATTTCCGCATCATATTCTTCAGGGTCTGGTGGTATCTCTCCAAGGCACCCTGGGACTCTGGATGGTAAGCACTGCTTCTAACATGTTTAACTCCCAACTCTTCCAAAGTCTGCTGGAACAGGTTAGACAAAAAATTAGAACCCCTATCAGACTGTATCTCATTAGGTAACCCAAACTTAGTACAAAATCCTAACAATGCTTTCACAACAGCCTTAGCATTCATAGTTCTGAAGGGAATTGCCTCAGGGTACCTAGTACAAGGGTCTAATATAGTAAGAAGGTATTGAAATCCGGTAGAAGTGGTAGGAAGTGGACCCACTATGTCTATAATTAACTTTGAGAAAGGTGGTCCAATAGCAGGGATGGGAATTAGGGGAGACTTAGATGGTTTCTGGTTAGGCCGTCCCACAACCTGGCATGTGTGACAACTCCTCACATGCTGGTACACATCAGCCCTCATGGCAGGCCAGTAAAATTCTGCCCTAAGCCGTTCAAGTGTTTTCCTCACTCCTAAGTGGGCAGCAAAGGGAATATCATGAGCTAGCCTAATTAGTTCCTGCCTGCACACACTCGGCACAACTAACTCGTGTACATCCCTCAATCCCTCATCCACAATAGTATGAGGAGGTCTCCACCTCCTGTACAAAACTCCATCCTTCTCATATAAACATGAACCCTTTTCTTCCCCCATATTTTCAACTGCCAGGCTCCTTAACTCTTGGATACCTGGGTCACTACCTTGCAAATCCTTAAATCTATCAACATCGACACACTCCAGAGACAGCTGCTCACTAGAGGCATCTGAAAAAAAATTAGTTAGAGAAGGATCGTCCGGTGATTCTCCATCACCGTCAACGTCCACCACTGGTGGGTCGGAAGGAGTTACAACTGCCTCGGCTGCTTCCACACGCCGGCTCTCCTTCACCCTCGACATCGATCGGGTCACGGCACATACAGGGAAGTTCATCTGGTCCTCATCCTCCACAACTTCGGCAGGTACAGGATCCTTGGTCATAACTGGGGCACTCACTTCTTCACCCCTAACCAAATCATTCCCAAGAATTAGATCCACATTAGACTCGGGCAATGACTCCACCACTCCAACCTGTGCCGTCCCGTTAAATAAATTACAACTCACCCTACACTCCACCAAAGGAACCGTCAGGGAGCCTCCAACTCCCCTGAGCAAAACAAAGTCCTTAGACCTCACCTCAACATGCTTCGGTCTTACCCACAGAGTAATTGTAGAACCAGTGTCTCGGAGTATCTTAACAGGATGCTGGGATTCCCCCAGCTTGACCAACCCATCAGAACGATACGGAGCATAACAATCCTCAGCCGCAGCATCCGTA